>QFES01007765.1:0-11768 GCA_003316375.1 Tylopilus plumbeoviolaceoides
GTGTCAGCCGGCGAAACAGGAGCGGATGAAGGCAACTCTGGAGGAGGAAGGGGGGTCGCCATGGTTTGAGCTGGGGAAGTGGGCACCACCGGCTGAATAGCTGCGGGATGTTGAGACAGAGAGGAAAGTAGGGTGTGGATGCGAGCAGGTGTGGGCTTGACCTCCATGGTTAGATCGAAGCCGATGCAGCCGCGGCAACCAAAGGAGATCGCACAAAGGATATAAATTAGATAGTCAGGTTGCTTGTGGATGTTGAAAGGAGGGGTAACGATGCCGCCAGAGCGATCGTAAAGGTGAAGGCGAAGTTCTTCGCTGGCGCAGATCGACAATCCCAAGACAAATCGCCTCCATGGTTGTTCAAGAAAGGTGAGATAGGCCTTGGAATCCATCGTCTTCCCGAGGCGTTTAGCTGGCTGGTATGTTTCTTTCGTGTACTCGGCGATCACCTTGGGACTCAGCCAAGTGACCTCATTCAGCGCTCCGGTGGTTTCGTCGATAAGAACGAGATCCGGCTTTCGCTGATAACCTCCGGATGATTCAGGAATGGGCTTGTTGCTCCAATTGGACATCCAGCGATGTCTATCGCCACCGATATTGGGGGCATGTGCTTTGACGGCAGTTGTGATCGCGTTGAAAAGCACAGCGAGACACCGTTCAATGGTGAGGAGAACCTCAAGTTGTGGTGGATCTGGTGGGGCCGGTGGCTCGGGAGTGAGGGGGGTCGGTGGAACCGCAGTGAGGTTAAACGGCCACTGCCAACGCTGTGTGACAGGATCGTAGAGTTGCCACTGATCTGGAGAATGCGAGGTTGAAAGGATGGTACAGACGTCATCGGGGATTTGCAACCATGGGATTCTAAGGGACTGGGCACCAGACTGCAGCGGTAGAAAAGACTTTGCACGGGGTGCGAAGGAACTGAAAATGACTTTCACAGTGAATCCAAGTGGACTGGACTCTGAGATATCACGAAGGTTCTCGTGCATGATAGAGCCTTCGAGCTCGCGTGCGGTGAACGAGTCCATTGAAGCCACTTTTCTGCCGTCTTTTGGGAGGGGGTATGAGCCAAAGGGTTTGTATATCCCGTCTATTGTTGAGGATTTGACGGCTCGACTCTGTGATGGCATATCGATCTTGTTCAAGGCGTTTGTTGGTTTGTGCTGACGTGTTCATATGTGCACTGCCTTGTATCCTAATCGGGAACGATACAAGTGTCTCTACGCATCATGAGTAGCGAGACTGAAGAACATATTCTTATCAAAGTATTTGTTAAGAAAAAATTCGGTAGAATATTCGAAAGAGTTCCGTGAGGTCAAACAAGGGTCGGCAGATGCCCCATAACGCGGAATGAGGTGGGCAAATGCTCGCACCTGCTGAAGAGGAATCACATCTCCCATACGCTGACCATTCGTTCTCTTGGCACGTTTGAGAACCTTCAGCTGCGATGGAGCGTCCTCGCTGCAGATATCGAATCGCTGAATATAAACTAGAAACTTGTCTTCCCAAGGCCACCGAGTACCAGCCTTGCCCAACGGGCACATAATACATCGCAGCTGGCCCACAATGTGCCCTAAATTATCATAAGTTTGGAACCCTAGGTAGAATATTTGTCTTACCTTTCAGCCCATCTCGAGGCCAAATGCTGCCTGCATCGATGTTGACAATAGCAG
Source organism: Tylopilus plumbeoviolaceoides (assembly GCA_003316375.1). NCBI lineage: Eukaryota > Fungi > Basidiomycota > Agaricomycetes > Boletales > Boletaceae > Tylopilus > Tylopilus plumbeoviolaceoides. The sequence continues at coordinate 1,668 of QFES01007765.1, forward strand.
TGTCATACCGCCCAAGAGTCCATTCCGTGTCGGGAGGCGAGACAAAGAGGGTCTGAGCAGGGAGAATATCGCTTGTATCATGGAACGGGCGATTCTGGATGCGGACCTTGAACCAAATTTGCAGGTCATCGAACGGTAATGCTGAACTGTGAGCAGCACGGCGTTGTCCTCCAACGGCATGGATTCGCGGACCGTGGGATTCCTCGCGAGTAAGATAGTCGGCGAGAGCAGGTCGCAAGTCTGGAAGAGCAAATCGTTCGGCTGCCTCATCGATGCCGATACGCCTTATCGCAGGATCATAAGAGAGATTGATGGCCATAGAGCCGACATGGAATGTACGGAGGGGAAAGGGGACAGATGCCGGGTCTTTGTCGCAGAGACGCGCGGATACAATAAAGTAGTTTGTCAAGGGACGCGCCAGGGATTTGGTGGAAGTGAGGCTATCAGCGAGGTCATCCATGTTTTCGTCATCGCTGCTCTCGTTGTCACTGTCGTTGCCGTCGGGCTCCACCGGGTCTGGAGAAGGTTTCAAAAGATCTCTCTCTCGGATTGATGTTGCGAGATCAAACGTCCGGCACTTTTCTGCTCGATCCAGAAACCGACAAATCTGAGGGTCGTAGTTGTGATTGTTGCTGGCGCTAGCGGGCGTCTTGATCTCAGACACGTGAGCGTGCTCTGTAATATCGGCGGTCCATTGGATAGCGACACCGAGTTGCTTGATGCTTGGCACAAAACTCTGCATAAGTTCTAACTTGGGGATGAACCAATTGTCAATGGTTTTGTTCCCCTTTCCGCGCCGTGCTCCGCAGTCGAGGATAGATTGTTTGTTTGCATGAAACGTGTCCAGGGCAGAAGAAATGTGTCGAAGATCATCGTCGTCGATGCGATAAGCTTGAACGCCGTAATGAAAATCCATCATTGCGCGGATGGCCACGACGAAGTGAGGATCAGCGGTATCAGCAATGATGCCGACGATATACCGTTGGATGTCATGGTGGACGCGCCCAGTGACCTGCTTGAGTTTGGAGATTCCAGACTTGAAATGGCGGAAGCCAGACGTGGGTTGCAAGACAGAGAGTCGGAAGTTGAGTTCAGATGTGCCAACAATGTTCAGACACCATTTGACCTCGTGGTCCCAGGCTTTCTTGTGTATGTGGTGCAGTAACTCGGGGGTGAGGAAAAAGCTGGGACATGACAGAGGGAAATCGCGGAAAAACGGTTCACTGACGCCGTTTAGACGAAAGCTCTGTGCCTCACGGAAGAATGCTTCCAGGTTGGAGGGATTAGCTTTGGCTTTCACTGCTTGAAGCTGTGCGATAGTCGTCGACCTCGTCCGTGGCTCATGGCGGAAGGGGTCACCAAATTGCTTGTACATTGCCATGGTTACGGGGGATGTTTTGCCTCCAATGCATGCGAGCATGGTGGCTTCGGGTGTGTCCGCAATGTAGCTGGCAAGCGGGGTGAAGCAATATCGAACATGGCCGTCAGGATCTGGTAGCATAATGCCATGCTCAGCAGCACGCTTGAGTGGATCGAGGATGATATCAAGGCACTGGTGGATCATTCTAGCCTCTAAGACGCCTCGCATGCGTTTGTTCTTGTGAATGAATTTCGGGAGGGGTAAAAGTGCGGTAAGCATGAATGAGTTGGACGATAGTTTGAGGCGTTTGGACATCTTGATATTGGCGATGCTAATGAGTAGCGGGTGGGCAACTCTACCACCACAGAGTGTCGTGATGTTGGTTTTGTCGGAGGAGAGAATCACGCCGAGCAACGTTGCACCTTCAGGAAGGGTAGACTGAATAAATCCTCAGCAAGACACACAAATAGTCGACAAGAGTACATACCTGCATGCTCCAGGCCTGATCACCCGTCATCCATTCTGTATACACGCGGCACTGCTTGTCAGGAGTCTTGTATACGCATCGGGGGACCCAATCCAGGTGATCGCGAAACATAGGATGATGTAGAAGCCACGCGATGCACTCCAGTGCGTCACGCCAGTAGAGATAAAGAGGTTGTTTGGTGGAGTGTGAAGACTGCAGCTCCATTACACGCCAGCGTGGACCACCGGGAAGGAGCTCAGCTCTGCCGCGAAGATCTTTTGCCGTAGAAAACGACAGCTGGAGTATCTTAACCTTCGCATGTGGATCAATGATGCCATGTTATCCTTAAAAATATGGGACGTACCATTGGCAATTTCAAAAAATCATCGATTGCTCTCATGCTCAGTCTGGAACGAAGGAGCCATAAGGCCAGCCCCCACTCCTCGCGCGATGCAAACGGGTAATAGAGGTTTCTGAGCCGGTGTTCGCTAAATCGATCTGCATCGAAGTCATCCATGAAAGTGTACCCGGTGTCATGTACTCGCGCTGCGTCCGGAAACAATTCGCAAGTCTCTGCTTGCAGCCCCACTTGCAGTGAGTAAGGAACCTCACGAGAATGGTCTGGACCGGGGTCGATGTCAGGATCGACGTCCATTTGGTCTTCTGAAAACAACAGAGGATCTGGATGTGATTCGGCAAGGTGGTCGGATGGTTTCAGAACTTGTGGAAGATTGAGGCTGTCCCGTAGGGAAACAAGGTTGTCAACCCATGTATTGCAGCCAGAAGCTGGCTGGCTCATGTGGTTTGCAACTGCGATGTGGTCCTTGAAGCCGCCCTTGCCACAGCTTGGGCAGCGTGGCATGGTGACTCAGATGCGGATGCGCGTGGTAAAGTAAAGTTGCGACTCGGTAGTCCTATAATCGCTTAGTAACCTACAGATCAATTCAACGTTCACGTTCAACCTTGTACATAGCAACACACTACATATGCATCCATCTCAGCACCCCAATTTCTTACTCTCGAGCATGAAGTTTTCCCCTCCGTTCACCATGGGTCCCAGAAGCAGTCAATCAGAGTCCAAGGTAGGGCTGATGGATGAAATCCGTCGTATCATCAGCTCCTCCATTTGTCACAATCACTTTCCACTCTAAGTTGTTGTTGACATGATCGGTAGCACGACTCTGGTTTCAACGGCGACGAAGCGCTTCATGTCCTCGATGTAGCGCGCGCAAACAAGGAGGTGTGTCAAGCCGAACAAGCCCTAGCCGAATCACTTGCAAATCAACACGAGAGCTTCGCAAGATTCTATCGACTTCTGGCGCAGAGTACAGAGGAAATGGTTCACCACCGGGAGCTTGATGTTGGGTCAATACAGGTTGCAATGAAGCGCCATGGGTTAGCAGAGCCCATGCCTTTGATTCAGCATGGAACCGACCCAATGCACCACGACCCGGACGGTACGTCTACGATCACATATATTTTGGACTTGACTGACACCACGGTGTGTTTTCCAGGTACAGTTACTTTGGAGGACCTAGGCTTGAATCGTCTCACTGCAGTGTCAATACGTCTGGATTTGAAACGTGTGTCCTCCCTTACTATGTTGTCTTTCGTATGTACATCGCCATATCTATCTGTATGCCTATGTACATGTCCATTATGGATTCTACTGTTAGTGTGAACGGAATGCCAGCCTGAGTCACTGCGAAATCAGACTGTAGTTAGTTGTTTGTAATAACCGTACTTTAACAAGTAACCACTTAAACCAGACTCCAACCCGACGCGAGTGCGATATCGCAAAACCATTGCCCTTCAACCAGTTTATCCAAATCCTAACCAGAATGTTCTCTAACTCAACATCGAGGGATAGTTTGTGCAACTACGTGCTAACCAGGGTCCCATGGATTTGACCGTGTTCACTTATCTAGATGCCTGGATACATGGTATGTACTTCGCCTCTCCACCCGGATGGACTTACATCTTTTTCTCGCCAAGTACTACACCCCTCACCCTGTCCCTCACCCACCTCACTACACAGCGACGACGATGACGTGCCCTCGCCGCTGCCCTCTTCCCTCCTACTCACTCACCTCGTGACGCAACGACGACGACACTCGCCCAGTCCCTTACTGCCTCGCAGTGCAGCGACGATGACATCCGACGCCCTCTCCCTCTCCCTCGTTGCCCCGGGCCTCTCCCTCTCCCCTGTCCTGCTCTAACGACCCACCTCAAACGACTTAATCTTAATCGCAGTTGGAACGCCGACACACCAAACAACTCCCCCACAACTCAGATGATGCATCCGCACCTCAAACTACTTTTACACCTGTCGAGTTGACCAGATGAGGTTGCACCCTCATCCAGCGATGACGACGACACAATGGTACGCCCAACCCTCTCCCTCGTCACGACCACGACACGTCCTAACCCTCTCCCTCAGCCTCGTCATGACAATGACGCGACGACGCCGTCTCTGCGCCAACCCTCACCCATCCTCGTCCTCACCTACCTGACAACACGATGACACTGCCTCCATGCCCTCGCCTCAACCACCGCGACGATGATGACACGCCCTCGCCCTCATCCTCGTCATGATGACGACACGACGACGCCGTCTCCATGCCCTCACCCTCGCCAACCCTCGTCCTCGACGACATGACGACAACGACATGGTGCTGGATGATGTGCACTCACCCTCCCTCTCAGCAGGGAGGATGAAGACGTAGGTACCACACCGGCAGGCGCCAGCCATCGACGACGATGGGACGACGACGACGCGTGCGGGTGCCGCATGCACCAGCCAGGGAGGACGATGACAACGACGCACGTCAGCCAGTGAGGACAACAGCAACGCATGAGACAGGTGTGGTCAAGGGATGCCAGGGGGCGAAACTGGCGGTGATCAATGAAGACGTGATGTGCAGGGTGAGATCATGATGAAGTGGCTGAGTGTCCGAGTCGAGTGTGCACTTAAATATTGTAATACCTAGTCGGTCAAGCTGTAAATTGCATGAAGGTAGTGAATTGTAGATTGTGAAAATGGCCATAGTAAAGCCACTTTAACCTCGAAAACTTTGAAGTAGTGATTTACTTTAAAGTACACTGTGATGGCATGCTAGTGTAAAGTTGTGCTCTCTCAGGCTTTGTACTGCGAGTAAAACAATGTTGTGTTGTGATTCTTATAGACTGCTTCAGCCCAATTTGGCCACCTAATCAGATTTGCTTGGGGACTATGTGGCTTTGCTGCACTTTAGCTGGATATGTAAGTACAGTAATACTATGAGACACTACTGAAAAGTATGGGAATATTTTGGGAAAAAGGGATTTGCTGATGTATCTCAACAATCCTGGACATGTTGCGAGAGAAGACAGGTGGTAAATAATCAGACTCACTGACAAGTTGTGGGGCCCGGGACGGTTCGGAGTCGATCAAGTATGAATCAAATTGTGGGAATAGTTGTATCTATTACTTTCTGGTGTATCCCTTCACTACCCAATGCGTACTATAGGTTGGGCGGTGACCGGGCGAGTACGCCATTGTCCTAGCAGCCATAAAAGCCAGCCAAGTACCAACTTTCAGGGGAACTTTACTTGATGCGCTGGAAGACACAGGTAGCCCAGCGAGTCGAAACGGGCAAAGCTGTGGATTGCGAGAACGCCGCAGTGCAGAAGCCAGACCAAGAAGCCACTGGCATGCCGCGACACCGAAGGCATAAGCCTCGCGACCCTGCAAGGCCATGACACGTTCGTTAAGCACAAGGAGGCCCATAATGACACACGAGCCACACTGCAGAGGATGCCAAGCGACAAGGGGCCACACGAAGAGGATGAGAGAGTAGCGGGAATCAAGTGAGGAGTCGGGGCGGGCAAAGAAGGCGGTCAGGCGGGCAACGAGAAGAATGACGGCGAGAGTGCTGAAGCCCATCGCGCACCAGTTGCACCCCGAGAACCCAAGACGGCACGACAGCGAGCCTACAACGCGACCGCTGACGCTACAAACTCGAACGTGACTTTAACGTGCTGACCTGACGAGGCTAGCGGAGGGTCACACCCACCACTAGTCAAGGCCCACTAGTTGAGACGCCTACCATGCATGCTATATGGGCACTGCGCGAAACGGAATCGCAAGGATGGGGTCGAGGAGTGGCTACAAGCCACGAGGAGGCAGCGGGCGGCGTAAAGGATGCTGGAGAGGGAACCGACGAAGAACGTTGAACGCATGCCGGGCGCGCCGATGGGAACAGACGAGCGGAGTCACCTACGGACGAGACCACTGCGACAACCACAGCGAACGCGGCCATAGACGACAGCGCACCCCAGGGCATGCCGCTCGAGAGGGAGGACATGGAATGGACGAGCGGCGGCAGCAGCATCGAACTGACCATACGCGAGTCAGTCACACCGGAAGTTGGGAAGGGCGAGAGAGAGGACGACGAACGTCTGCCAGTGACGCCTAGCGACTGACGACCATTGGCGAAGCCACCCGATTGACGTTCACAACATGGACCGCGACAAGGTCACAATGACCTGCGAGAAGGTCACAAAGGGTCCGAGTGAGGTAGACGATGAAGGAAACACACCGGGAAACTTCCACAAATCACCCAACACTCTGCACGAAGCAGCGCCCAGCCCCATGCATGTACTTGTTGACCCAGGAGGCGACACCGGCGGCGACCACAGAGACGAGCGGAAGCGCGAGCGCAGCAGGCACCGAGGACATTGGGATAGCACGATGACGCGTCAAAACACGTCAACTTGAATCGAGGGGGAGGAGGAAGTGTGTTGGTGCACATGCGATCAACAACGGCAGGGCAAGCAGTCACACGAACGGTCGACGATGTACCAAATGAACCCTCAGACCCGTCTCCATCACCCGCGAGCCAGCAAACACAGACAACAAACCCCAGAATGCGAAGCTCAAGGGGGGAGCGGGAGGCTGCGACACAGGCGACAGTGACAGCGGTGCTATTGCACCATGCGCACCCGAGCATGGCGATAGCGCTAAGAACATGCTGACGAAGCTGGAAACGTGTCAGAACACGAGCGTCAGCACTCAGGACAGGGTGAAGAAGAGGACATACCATAGTATCGGCCTCCAAAGCGCCTAGCCGATCCGAAACGCGATACGGCGGCACGATGTGACTGTCACAGTACCAGGAAATACCCTATATGCGACGAAGACGATTGCGACGTCGACACGGACACGGGGAGTCGAGACACAAGGCCAGGGAGGTGCTGAGGGCAACCAGAGCAAGCTGGGACGCGTCAAATGCGATGTGGGACGATGGGAGATGAATGGCGCAATGAGCGCACCACGTCGCAAGTCGAAACAGCTTGAAATGAAGGCGCTAACTGGATATCATACTAGTACGAGTCAATGCAAGCAGCGTCGTGACGTCATGACGGACGTACCTGCGCAATCCACACTTCATCACAAACATTCCCGACGACCCAACACCCATCCGAACCCACCATGTCAGCGAGGACAACTGAAAACACAACCTCAGGCTGAAGGAACTTCAAGGAAGTCAGTCATACCCGGCGAGTGCTCAGAACAACTCACCACTGGCAAGGCGAGTGGCTGTACCGGAACCGTATACAACAGCTTGGACACATTCTGCGCCTAGGATGTCAGGGAGCCACCACAGGTCTGTGCGATATCATAGAGGTTGAGGAACAGTCGAGCACACACTGAACATGTACCTCAGGCTGAGTCATCATCTTCCGCGAAGGCATTCCGAGTCTGCCCGTGCGCCGTCTTACTTCTTTCGAGCTTACATGAAGGTCGTCGCTTTAGCTTATCCCATGCGTGATCGACGATATCACCAATACCTTCAAGCTTAAGTTTGGGTCATTCTGTTGCCGACCCCATCCAATCTTTATACGGTATCTAGTATCTACGTACTAATACCATGCAAGGTAAGCCCTCTGCATGATTACCACTTACATTCTGTGCTCACTTCAAGTTGTATGTAGCATAACCCCTCCAGGTGAATATGAGTCTCATACCACGTTGACTGGAGTGTAACCCCCTCCTATAGTCAGTCGAGTATGAAGCCGACTCTATGCAACCAGAATCGGAGGTTGACACCTGCCTTGGATAACGTGAGTCTTTTCTTCTTTTCTTGGTGAGCAAACACTGACCACGACCGCCGTTTACTTAGGGTCTCCATCTCTTGGATATCCAGGTCGCATTCAACAACAAATCTTGTGTTACCTGTTGACACCAACGCACAGACAGGACCATTCTCGGTACTACGGTGCTTGTACCGACGAACCTGAGCACAGGTGTGACATATCTGCGGCGATGTGTCGGTAGCTTTTTTGATGTCGTTGCGACTAGGTCTCTGGGGAATGAACGTCCATGTGCCAGGACAGGAGCATCGCGGTACGTCCCTTCTTTTATTCGGTTAACGTGCAATAGGTTAATGCGACCTTCCGCAGGGTGCAACGGTGTATAAGCGATCAAACCTTGGAGCTTTTGGAACCTGTTGGAGAATGGAGTGAGTCTCATTTACATAATTGGATCATCGATCAATACCGTCACCATTTAGAAAGCAATCGATATGTGACCCTGCCACTGGTGATGCAGTGCTGCGCTCATTGATACCAATGAAATGCGCCGTAATACCTTCCTTTTTCTTGTTTTCTTTTGTCTTTGCGCACTGGTATTCATCGCAGGTGACTCTTTTGCCCTGACTCAATTCCCACCCGTCTCCGGATCATCGATGCAAAATACCTTATAAGCACCAGCAATTGTCGAACAATGGCCAATCCCCCACTTTATTTGCCCGCTACCTTCACGGTCATGGGACATACACAGTGTCTCCCAATCGGACTGCTAGTACAAGGTAAATCTTCATCTGTGATCCTTATTGTCTTCCTGATTCCATTACTCTAGCTCTAAGAACACGTGCAACGGGCTTCAGTCAGTTAACTTTGCACCCAGCAGATGAATGCTGCACTTGAGATGCAATTCGCATCTCAAGCAGAGTATTGACCTGGGTAAGCTACTAGTAACGATAGAGTAGAGCTTTCGATTAGATAATGTATGTGGAGTAGATACTATGAATAGTGAACGAGCTTGAGCTAGAACTCTGAATTGCTGGGACCGTGGTTATCACAACATTGATTTGCAATGCTTGGCAAAATTTGTTATCATGCACAATGCTCGGCTGAATTACTACGCTGCGCAATGCTTGACTAAATTACTGTGCTGGACAACGCTCCGCTAAATTACTGCACTGCACAACTCCTAGCAAAATTACTATGCTGTACAACAATTAGTGAAATTACTGCGCTGCACAATACCTGGACAAACTACTGTGCTGTACAACTCCGAAAAAAACTACTACACTACCCAGTGCCTGGAAATTTTATTGTGCTGTGCCATCAAAAAATAACCAATTTCGTGGTGCCAAACTTCAACGACAAGCATAACACATTCGGAGCGCGACAATGCTTTTTGATTATTAAGAGACAAGTAACCCAAAATTATATTTTTCTCGGATTACACAATTACTCATCAGATTATTAATAGTTATCGTGCTTGCCTGAGTGGAATTATGCATCATTATTTTGGAGTAGCATAATACAATATAAATTGATATCCTCTGTGAACAACTCGGAAGCTTGTAAACGTGTTACACATACAATGAAAACTCGTTCTTCTCTGCTATACTGCCAGCAAATTTGTTCGATTGGGAAAGGAGGATAGCTGTATATCATGTTACATGGTGATCCTAGCAAGCAATGCCATTTGTAATGTGTGGTAACATAATCTGCAAAGCAGAAGGACCATCAACCATGGCATCAATGTCACGAATCTCACAGAAATATCAGATGCCATGTAATTATTCAGGAGCAGCAAAATATGACACAAAATGATATTCCATTGGAGTAACTCCAAAATGTGAAAATGTTAGACATATGCGTGACAACCAGATCTCGTATGCTATACAGGTAGAACATCTGCTCGAATGGGCTAGGAGGATAGCAATATATTTCATTACATTGTGGTGATCACGAACACCGCCATATTTTGTTACATTGTGGCCATTCCTACCTTTAAAGTTGTGTTATATTGCTTTATGACAAAAATTTAGTTTCAGTGATGAAGTTGGTCGGGCCTTCGTCTCACAACTACATTCATCAAACGCCTTTATGTGTATTGCGTAGACGAGGATGCGAGATGAATAACCCATGTGCATTCAAGCACAAGGTTAGCAAGATACAGATACACGAATGACGCAGAGTGTAAGATCAAAACAAATAC
>QFES01007768.1:0-14402 GCA_003316375.1 Tylopilus plumbeoviolaceoides
GACGGCGCGTGCGCGTGCCACGCAGCCCACCCAGCGACGACAAGGACGACCGTGACGAAGACAGCGCGTGCGCACACACACGGCCCACCCAGCGGCGATGACGACGACGAGAGGGCATGCGTGGGTTACACGGCCCAGCTAGTGACGACGACGACGACGCGACGTGCACGACGAACACGACAGGGACGACGACGACGACAGGGCACGACACGACGTGCGCAGTGGACGCGACAACGACGACGACGACGACGCGACGCGACACGACGTGCACGGTGGACACGACGAGGACGACCTCGACGCGACGCGACGTGCACGACGGATACGACCGGGACGACGACGACGACGACGACGTCGATGCGACAAGACGCGATGCGACGTGCACGGCGGACACGACGAGGACGACCTCGACGCGACGCGACGTGCACGACGGACACGACCAGGACGACAGCGACAACGACGACCGTCGTCGTCGACACGACATGACACGACACGACGTGCATGGCGGACACGACGAGGATGACCTCGACGCCACACGACGTGCACGACGGACACAACCAGGACGACGACGACGACGACGACGATGTTGACGCGACGTGACATGACGTCCACAGCGCCCACGAGGATGAGGGCGAGGACGACATCCAAGTCGATGCAACACGACATGACGTCCACGACCAGGACAACGACGATGACGACGATGTGACGCGACGCGATGCGACACATGTCCACGCCCAGGACGATGACGACGACGCGCGACGGAGCGACAAGGACGACGATATTGACGTCGACGCGATGCCACATGCACACCCCGTCGGGGATGGGGATGTGATGGGGATGACGCGGCATTGACGACACAATGACTCGGAGGACGAGGATAGTGAGAACTATCTTACTGTAGGGCTTGCCAATGTATTTAGATAGTATTCAATAATATTATTTTTTCTATGACATTTGAGTGAGCCCAGGAATAATGTATGGTACTGTAACACTGTATTGGCTATGGCGCGCTGTACTGGCTACTGTGCGCTGTACCGGCTACTGCGCACTGTGACAACTGTACCGGCTACTGTGCGCTGTGACAACTGTGACATCACTGTGGCGCGGCTGTACAGTGGGGGACCTTACTGTAGCGCTGTAAGTGCTGTAAGTGGCTGTACAGTGCCGTACAGTTACTTGACATTTTGCTGATGCCGCCTGCGATAAGCTGGATTGGAATAATTTCCTCCCCTGATTTAGCTTCAATGTTAGCACAAAGAGTTGGAATTGTACGAAGCACTTACCTTGTCGACGTCGCGGGTTGTCAGGGAGGGGTTTGATGCCCTGCCTACAGCCCTCATCGCAAATTGCAGTTCAGGAGACTCGGACCATATATCACTATGGTAATCCGGAGACCGGAATGATTTCACCATGTTCTTGTGGCCTGCAATGATGCACTTTCTAGGGTTGGATTCTTCACTGGGGGAAGAAGAGGAAGAAGACCGGGGTGATGGGAGAGGGATTGTGAAGGGACAGGATTCTTGCTCCAAGTCTAAGTCATCAATACGACGTTTGAGAGGGCTGGAGGAATGGAGCACTTGATTGAATGAAGGCGGGGTCTGAAGACTTGACTCGGTAGACTCTGTAGTATCTGAGTCAGAGCGGAGGGAGGTGTCCTGCATGGGAAAGAAAGTGGCGAGGGAGTGCAGAGGTGATGAATACTGTATGTACAATGCAGTCACCGGCACTGACAGCGTAAAGCAAGTTGGACCCGTGTGAGCGTAGCTGCAACGACGGAGCTCAAATACCTTTGGGTGACTCGGATCAACCGGCCGATCCGACAAGTGGCGACTCCGCTGACACCTTCCCTGCCTACCAACTGGTGACCTGGTTCAACAATGAGCACCTCGACTCTCCGGTGACCTGGTTCAACAATGAGCACCCTGACTCTCCGGTGACCTCGTTCAATAACGAGCACCTCGACTGGATCCCCGTCCCTTGCCCTTGAGTTGGCTTTGCGCCGCTCACCGTTGCTCCACGTTTGACTTTGCGTCACGTGGAGACACTCCCTGGACTTTGTGTCCACCGAATCGCCCCATCGCCACCTCGTTAGAGTAGCGCGACAGTGGGGTTGAAGATTCTGGGGGTGCCCATTCTTTTTTCTTTTCTTCCCCTCGGATCAACATCTTTTCCTCGCCGTAAGTCACCTCCCTTCCTCATCATTCGCTGTAACGCTGTAGGAATCCAGTGGATCCTACGGTTGTAGAGAGGCTTTTCACAGGTTCCCAGGTATCCCCCAATATGTCCCTCAAGAGTCCTGCTGCAGTCTGTGTCCGTCCCGTGCGATCCGTGAGTGATCCGTTCTTATCCGTGCTTATCCGGACGTTTCCCGCGCTCCGGATATTCCGGATTCATGTTTTGCTATTCGTTCGCATCCGGATCAGTTGGTCGACGCTCATCTATCTTGTTCTGGACTACCCTTGTTTGTTTTGACATCGCTAGACAGTCCCTAGTGCGACGTGCAGGGACGTTTTCACCATTTCCAATAGAGTTAGAAAGTCTGGGTATGCCCAGACTATAAAGCCTTGTCCTCGGGACTTCAAATATATCTTTCTGTTTGCCATCTGAAGGTATCCTGCCCGTGCGCAGGATCTTTCTCGTCTTCGTCGACAGCGCCGTTGCTGTTCGTATCCGGAATCCGTGTTTCCGGACTCTCTCTCGTTCTCGTGTCTCTGTCCAGTCGAGCGTCCGTGCACCTCGTCTTGGGCCATTTCCCACTATCTTCTACGACATTCCCCACCGGTTTCACGCTCCCTCTTCGTCATCCGCTCTCCGGACTCGCATTTCCGCACTTTCCCGCGCATCGGAAACGTCGGGTTTCCTCCATTAGTGCCCGGATACGTGGAGCACCATCCTCCTACTCATAGGAAACCACCCAGAACCTCTTGGGACGAATCCCCTCGCACCCTATCACCTTCCCAACCACCTTACGTTTCTTACAGCGTCATCTAGAGGAGATGTTAGGAAAAGATATAGCAGGCTCCAATAACAGCAATTACCCTGCTCTTATCATCTACTTGAAGCTTAAATCGAAATGCTTTGACCGCGACCTGAGCGATGAACAAAGTGAAACAAGTGGGATAAGCAAAGGGTAGCGTTTATACCTTGGTTTTTCCAGAACTGCTATGACACCAACACTCATACACTTTGCCAAAGCTCCCTGCCTCAGCGAATTGACTCTCAATTTTGACAATAGAACCAGTGAGATCTTGAGAAGATGGAATTGCCAGGCTACAAAAGTCGATATTGCGGTTGATCGCGCCGATTTGTCGGTAAGGGATAAAGTGTCAGTGTCTCCACCTGTTGATGAGACCCAGGGAAGAAAACATACTAAGAATTGGCCATTTGCGATGTTTCAATTTTCCGTGCCGAGTGGGTTTGGGCAGGTAATTGTAGGCAGGATAGATCGGGGGAGAGAGAGGAGCCGTGTGGAAGCCTCAAGGCTAAATGCCATTTTGGACACACCGCGCGTTTAGCACGCTGGAGGCAGGAATTGATGCCCTGATGGTGAAGGTGATAATAGAATCAAAATCAGCTAGTTCGACTTGAAGGGGGAAATTTGCACATCCTGTGGGGGCAAGATCATGGCGGTGATAGGATCATGCCCAAGGGCCCGACCGTTACGGCGAGTTAAGTTTGTCCCTACACACTATCGTTCCTGAGGCGGGCGTTCGGGACTCAGGACTTTGAGATTACACTCCGAGGTAGGCAAGTTCAAACTATGACCCCAGAATCAAACTAGGGAAGCCATAGAGTTGCTCCGCTTTGATGGAGATTCTGCAAAAATATCAAGTAAGTACTTCACTGCCTGTGTACTACGTACCTCCACTGCCACATCATGATCTACTTACCTGCTCACTGAGGCTGTGTCTACTGGCCAAGCTGTGGATGGCCCGATAACACCGCTGGCATGCGGATTTGGCGCTTCTCATCCATTTCCGCTTCAAGTTGCTGCCGTGTACTACATCAGGAAATTGGTGATGAGAAGATAATGCTAGATAATGCTAGATAATCTCCAGATAGACATGATATTCCTCTGAATATTCATTATATGTCTTCCTTTAGTGTCTCCATAACATTTTTGGCTTTATACAATAATAAATAATAGTGTATAGTTATTGATTTATTTGTGTGATGGATTGCCAATGAATATCATCTCTTCACTGATTTCCTGATGTAAATCTTCAGCAAAAAATCATTCTAACTGCCGGTCTTACCTTCTTCTAACTACCCAGTCTGCTTGAGGAGCCTCGCTTTGCTTGAAGGATGTAAGCAAGTTCATCCAATGGTTCCCCACCATGACTAATATCCCCACCTCTTATATTTCCTCATGCTCCTGCGTCTCTGTGAGCAGTTTTACTATAGTTTGATCGTGGTTTATCGTTCCCGTTCCTGTGGTTCTGTCATGGCCAGGCTAGTAAATTTTTCGGCCAACTGCACCCTTCAATGTTTCCTTTTTTAGATCAGCCGTGCCTAATGGCTTGCTTCGACCTGTGAATTTTACATATGCAGTGTTAGTGGCTAGACTGGTGACCAGTCCGTCTAAAAGAGGCAAGTGAGAAAATGAGGCATGCCGTCGATAGACGGACTGGTACATTTCGTTGGGGCGTAAGGGGGGTGAGCGGGCTCGATGGGGACACGTGATAGTTACGCCCGTTTATGGACCTTTCAGCTGAATAAGCTAGCCCGGCCCGTAGATACGAAATGATAAGTGGTTAACATATGGCGGATAAGTCTGCCACCACGTGCAAAGCCCATACGACGCTCAACACTGGCCCGATGGACCCCAGTGACAACACCGACGATGCGCCACCGATCTATGATGAAAAACTGGAATACACCTACGACGAAAGGCTCCGAATGGCCTTGAGGATCCTGCGAAAGGGTCGCATATTGCTCCTCGACATCCTTCTCGATGTGCTGCAGTTGAAGACATTCGCGATCTATCAATACCGCTTCTTCTCGAACCCATCTGGAAAGCTGAAGAGACTCCTCAACTGTATTCTCGAGGACAAATGTGGCCGCAATGCCATACATGCTTGGATGGAACCACACGTGATTGATCTCATCTCGAGCAAGGTCGCCAAGAAGATGGATATTGTTAAGAAGATGCTCACATGGTTGATCAATAAAGCGACGCCGGATGCACTGCTAACGTGGAATCTCGACGCTTTCCTAGGGCCGATTGTGGACGAAAAGGCTCCAATCCTTGGCCATATTCTTCGGGTTGCTGCGGAAACAAAATGCACGAAGCCTGAGGAGGAGAATAAAATCAAGTCTTGTACCACTGTATGCATGTCCATTTTGACTAGATGCAAAATGTAATCCATTTCGAAGGTCATCAGCAAATCACTGATTTAGGCACAGGAACTCACAGCCACTTGACCTGTTACAGCGTCATTACAACATGACACATTACTACATTGGCAAGTCAGTCACTCTCCCACATGTGTCACATGGTCACAGCACCATTACAGCACCATTACAGGGTCACAGCAACCAGCGCCACAGGCACCCAGCTGTCACAGCACGTCACAGACGCGGCTCAATTACACGAGCCACAGTGTGACAGCGCTGCGGCGGCTACAAGAGTACAGGTTGTATTAGTGTACTAGGTTTATTTCGTAGTGAAGTGTAGTTTACGTTTTCCTAATGCCAAAGGACTTGTTGATTTCTCGCGCGTAAAACGATCACGTGACATTGGTTGGTTGGCATCCATGATGCTCTTACATTATCCCTTCACAACAACAACAGCACTTCGACACCGACATGCCCTCGCCCTCCCAGCCAGCATGGAAGACGACGACGACACGTGACGCCCAACGACACATATGGTGTGGCACCACCCAGCGACGAGGACGACAAGGACGCGCGCAGACGGCCCTGCCAGCGACGACAAGGGCGGCGCGTACACTCCCCACGCGACAACGGCGACGACGCATACGGGGTATCACCCGATCCATGCGACGACGACGACGACGACGACGTGTGCATGCCGCGACCTCGGCAGCGACGAGGACGGGGATGGCGCGTATGCGTGCACACGTCCCATGCGACGACGATGATGACGCATGGCGCGCGACAACGCATATGGCGTGCCACCCGACCCATGTGACGACGACGACTACGCTGTCACGTATGGCGTGGCACCACCCAGCGACCCGGACGAACGAAGACGCGTGCACGCGCCCGCGACCTTGCCAGGGATGACAAGGACGGCGAGGACGGCGCGTACGCGTGCCACGCGTGTCATGCGACGAGGGTGAGGACGACGGTGCGTACGTGTGTACGCGCGCCACCCAGCGAGGACGACAGGGATGACGACACCGCGTACACGCGCCCACGGCCCTGCCTGCGACGACAAGGACGACGAGGACGACACGTACGGTGTGGCACCACCCAACGACCAGGACGAATGACGACACGTGCACGCACCCACGGCCTTGCCAGCGACGACAAGGACGACGAGGACGGCACGTACGTGTGTACGCGCGCCTCCCAGCGAGGACGACGACACCGCGTACACGCGCCCACGGCCCTGCCTGTGACGACAAGGACGACGACGATGGCACGTACGGTGTGGCACCACGCAGCGACCAGGATGAATGACGACGCGTGCACACGCCCACGGCCCTGCCAGCAATGACAAGGACGACAAGAACGACAAGAACGCGTACACGCGCCTACAGCCCTGCCAGCGAAGGACAGCGCGTTCGCGTGCCACACGTCCCATGTGACGACGACGGCGACGACGCATGGCGTGCGACGACGCATACAGCGTGCCACCCGACCCATGCGACGACAACGACGACGGTGTGAGGTCATGCCACCAGCCCCGAGTATCCCGCAACGAGGACGGGACGTAGCATGAGCCACCAGCCCCGAGCACCTCGCGACAAAGACGAAGACGACGAGGACAGCGCGTAGGGTGAGCACCCAGCCCACACGACGATGACGGTCCATCCAGCAACGACGAGGACGAGTGCCCCGGAATGAGGATGGGATGTAGCGCGAGCCACCAGCCCCGAGCACCTCGCGATGAAGACCAGGACGACGAGGACAGCGTGTAGGGTGAGCACCCACCCCACATGACGATGACGGCCCATCCAGGCGATGACAAGGACGAGGGCGCGTGCGCAACCATCCAGTGATGAGGATGGCGCATATGTGTACCATGCAGCCCATGCAGCGAAGACAACGACGATGATGATGTGTGTGTACCATATGGCCTAGCCAGCCTCGGCAACACATACACCAGCCAGCAATGAGGCAACGAGTAGGTATGGCACATGTAGACTACACTGTTCTTTAGCTACGAGAATAATATTTTGATCATTTTATTTGTCTGAGCGAAAATGGCAAAGCTGTAGCACTGGAGGCACTGTGATGTGCTGGGAGTGCTGTCGTGGGACTTAGCGCTGTAGCGCTGTGGTGGCTGTGTCCGCTGTGACGGACCTGTACATAACCAGCAGGGCCTGTGAGTCAGTTGCACAGGGGGGGACCCTACTGTGACAGTGTAACACTTGTGACACCTTGCACAGCACTGCACATAAGACTTTGAATTTGCTGATGCGTATGCAATGTTATCGTTGCCCAACTTGCCAAGGAACGATCTCAGCATGCCCTATGCTTTGCTATCCCTTTCACGCTCTTCCTTTGGACCAATGGAGCATCCCATCAGACAATCGAGGCGCTGCACAGATGTGGACTTGGTATATCATACTCAGCGCTAAGCGATCTATTGCATCAGTTGGCGACAAAGAGTTTGGGGCGCGCTTATGCTGGGATAACATCAACATCAAGACATCGATCTTTGTTGAACAGCGAGAGTCTGCGCCAGTGAAAGTTCAATCTGGCACGTTTGCGATCCTCTACGAAATCAATGCGAACCCTGCCAATATGCGACTCGCTCCAATGCTAGCACGGGCCCAGCGATCACTGGACCTAACATTTAACGCTGATGTTCGGCCATCATTAGATCAGTGGTAGGTCCTTCCGACTCGGAAGCCAACTTCGCATCCACATTGTTCGCATATTACTCAACTTCTCAAAGCCGTTCAAGACATTTCCTCTGGCCAATGACTCATCACTCATGCATCTGCACCGTCGCAAAGGACCACCTGGACATCGTACGAAGCAGTTTCCACCGCAAACTTCGACCATCGATGAGAGCTTGATTTCAGGCAACATTGCTGTCGTAAATGACATCTACATTAACTCAAAATGGAGCACAGGCAGCTAGTCAATCAAGCTGTTCCAAGCATCAATGATCAGTCGACGAACTCACGAATCCGGGCTGCAAAGGCCTTACGCACGCAGGACATCAATCCGTACACTCAGCTCCAGTTTCTGCAGCTCGGCTTTGGTCTATTCCACCTATGTATGAACCTCATCTGGGCACTTTTACATGTTCATCGGGGTTTGGTTCATCAAGTTGGAAGCCTATCTTAGGTCGCGTCCTGGTCATTGATGTCCATGACATGGACACTCACTTTAATTAATTAAAATGTAGCCTAATCATAAATAACAAATTATTTCATTGTTGATTTCCATCGGGGAAATCTAAGTTTTCTGATTGGGCAAAAATCACGTGTCCCCATCAAGCCCGCTTACCCCCCTTATGCCCCAACGAAATGTACCAGTCCGTCTATCGACGGCATGCCTCATTTTCTCACTTGCCTCTTTTAGACGGACTGGTCACCAGTCTAGTTAGTGGCACCTAGGGTTACATTGCCACCACCTATTTTGGCTAGCTTCACCCCTCACGATCCCACACCCAACCTCGTACCCAACCACCTGATTGCTGGGCCAGTGGAGATACTCACGCCCCAGTGGCACCCAAGCGTGGGAACTTCTGATTGGGATCCAATTGTACATCGCTCGATACACGGTGTAGATTAATCGATCTAGCAAACGCCGCACTTCCTCTCTCTTCGGCTAAGAGGTTCCCCAGTGCGGTGATGTGCAAATCCTCCAGAAGAGTGGCAGCGAGGTGGTGTGAGGTGTTGGCGTTTGTTTGGGGTGTTTGGAGTACCTGAGGCGCGGTGACGACCTCAAAGAGCAGGCGCCACGAATCGTAGCCGGTCGCAGTCGCGACCAGCGCATACCTGTCAGATGCACACATTCAATACACTCCAGTCCCGCTCGTACAAAGAGCGAGGGCGACGCACCTGAGTTCGGCCTCACGTGCCAGCTTAGCCTCCGGCAATACATTCATGTTGACCAGTCCCTGCCCCACGCGCGGTACATCAAACTCTCCGCGCGCGTCGAGAACTGCGGCCCTTCCATGCATACAATGCACTTGTCCGCGTGCAACACGACGTCGCGACCTTCCTGCTCCAACGCACACGCCACCGCGCCCTCGAGCCATTTCACCAAGCATACACTGAACAGCTCTCCCAAGGCGGCGTGTGCGACGACGCTCATGCCGTCGAAGAAGCTAGCCGGACGGATACCCTTTACAATCGTAGGGAGGGCAAAGTGGCCCGGGGCAATTTCTTCGCGGAAGCCTATGGCGCTGAAGAGGATCGCGTGGACGTCAAGCTGTTTGAGGGCGGCGATGTTGACTCGGGTGGATACAGCAGAGGGGGTGACAGTGTGGTGTTTACCGTGGCGAGTGACAAAGGCAACGCGTGTCCCCGAGGGGAATGCGCAGATGGTGATGGGAGAGGAAGGGTATCCCCAAGGCTGGTTATTTCTCGGGTGAGCGGAGGATGACGATGGTGAAAGTAGCTGATACGTACCGTCTCCAGGCTGACCGTTTTGCTGGACAAATAAAACTCAGGGATTGACGTGGACCCAAAGTGAATCTAAACTTATGTACATGGTCTTTCGCCAATTCGTGCGTTTGAGTCACTGCGACCTCGAGGCACTTACCAAGCGCACACTGAACAGCTCCCAAGGCAGCGTCTGCAGCACCGCTTGTGCCCTCGAAGAAGCTGGCAGAACAGATTTGATTTCTATAGTGCAATCGATGATTTGGTCTAAAGTCTATGTTTAGTGACTTGCCATATAGCCAGCAGCCAAGAGCACAGGCTGGGTGGGAGACATAATTCAGACCTACTTAGTCGGAATATGATGTTTCTGTAACAAAGAGATACTGTCCTTCAGCATCTTGGTCGAGAGATGACGGAATGCATGTGGGTACATGCACTGATCGCTTCACCGTGGCGCTGTAAAGTATGAAGCACAGCACACTTTCTGTCATATCACCATTGATTTAGAGGGCTGACCTGAATCGCTGCGTCGATGGAATCTAGAGTGAGGCGTGCTCTCCCTTGCAAGGACGAGCAGTCTGGAGCGTGATATGTAGTCAACCTAGCGTAAACAAATAGAAGACCAAAGTACCCCTTGTCATCATCATCATCGTTGTCATCGATGGCCGAGTTCCACTTTTTCAACTGGGTCCGTACAAAGGCGTGTTGAGCAAGTGCATGCGCGTGGTGAAAGAGATTAGTAGGTTGCACAAATTCTTCTGTCAAACGCTATTTGACCCGAGTCAGGTCACCCTGTGTCCACAATCGGAATGTGGTATCATTGATATTGTGAATTTAAAAAGACGTCCAGGAGTTGCTGGGCACTATCGCTGTCATAGATAATGGTTGGCTCATCATCGGGGGTATTCAGCTGATGCGATCGGCATGTGGGGATAAACGCACTTCGACTAGTACGCCTTCACGCTCGAGTGGCCCGACGAGCCGCTTGGTGCGGTTACACTGAGAAATTATTGGACCTGAATCATTGGCAGACAAGGATAATCAATTGCGACCAGCTAGGAGTACATCGCACATGAAATATTTAGAGGATATCCTGTCGAACAACAAACCATCAAGGGGATCCACACAAGAGAATATGGCGTACTTGGTGCAGATAGATTACACGCCATCTGCGATGCCATCGGGGTACACAAACAATCCAAGACTGACACCGTTGGGCACGGATGGCATCGTCCATTACCAGCCTTCTGAGCGCCAACTTGAATAGTGGCCTTGCTCGAATGAGACAAGCCAACGTTGTCGGGTAACAAAGGAACGGGAGCGGAAGCGAACCCCACTTGTGCCATCATATCCACATCAGTGGAGATCCGGAACCCACTTGTGGTAGATCCGCTGGCCTGAGCCTGCAAAAAGGTTATGATCGACCAGCACAAAGCAGGAGGTATGCCATGAACACACATTGACTGTGATTCATGCGACTCATGCATAAGCTGTATGCATTCCGAAGCGTCTTCCTTTTGATTCCCAACCCGATCTCCAGTTCTCGACTTAGTATGCGAAAGCCTTGTGGCCAACAGACACAAGGATCAGGCTGCGCAGGACGCGCAATGTAGTCGGCGACAGCGCTACGACTGGGAAGCTAACAGGATGATCAACTCGAGTCATGGGGACAATAAAAACATTTCGGGTGTAATACCTAACCACGCTAACGGAAAAATCTAACACAGTCCAGGGTTTGATGGCGCGTGGTCTAAAGGCCTCAGGATATGCAGGCTTGAATTGGACGCAATGCTGGCACGGCTAGCCTGAAGCCATGTGAACGGGAGAGTGTACGAGAAAGGTAGCCTTTGGAAGGAAAAGGCACCAGGAGAGAAGAACCTGAACGCAGCACATTTTTTGAGATCGTCGAGTCCAGAAGAAAAGTGCAATTCACGCCGGGAAAAGCCGATCCAGAGCCTCTTGGCGAGAACGTGACCCGATGTGACAGCTTTCTCCTCACTCATCCGACTCTTCCAGTCCGTCGCCACCAACCATACTAGATCCCCAATCCTGTTCTTCGATCCGCAATCACGTTGTTTTGTCGCTACCCACTTTCTTTGTGCACACCATGTACCCGACCACCAACTCTTCCTCACCTTCCCCCTCGACCGATACAGATCCTTCAAGTTCTAGTCCACCCATCATCGTGCACAGCTACGTTCCAACATCCAGCCAGTGGGAACCACGGTCATGATCAGGCTCAGGGACATGACCACTTCACCTAAGTATTCAATCCAGCTCTTGCTATGCCAACTTCATGACATACTCAATTTCATCTCTGCCAAGCATCAGTTGATCAGCTACCTCATGTTTACACATGACTGGAGGATACCTTCCGTTGTACCCAAGGATGGGGAAGTCCTCTGGGTTCTCCAATTTCAATGATGCATGCAGTTGTTGAGGGGGAGGGCAGGTAGGGTCGAAGGTGGGCATCCCGTGAGTGGAAGCCTGAGGTGGGATTACTGTGATCGGCGCCAGACCCCTTCCTGAATCAGATACAACTGTGATGGGTCACGGTTGGGACTCTCTAAGGTAAGGTACACGTGTTCACAATCAATCCGCTTGGAGGAGGGAGCCTGACCAGAGCAGTAACATAGGATATTGAACGTGGTGAGTATCCCCTTGTAGTGACCACTTCCGTCGTGCGGTTACACTCTACACAAGTACCAGGTGCTGACGGCCTTCAGATCTGTTGTCCACATTCATCTTTAGTACTGGGATAACTCTGCCCATGACTTTCCTCCAGATGGCGACTTTGCTGAGCACATTGTCGGGCCGCTCGGATCTCCCTCATTGCATTATCCTAATAGTCAGCACGACGTCCTCATGTTCAATGACTCAGGGTGCGTCTTGTCCTTGGACTGGATCAAGCTTGAGCAACAGCCGCAGGACTTTGGGATTCCACTATTACACCGTTACACCACTCGCGATGAGCATCCCCTTGCTGGGCATTGGTATAGTGTTGACTAGACACTGACAGTGCGATCTAAATGTCTGGTTCAAGACTTGCATTAGTAATGCCGGTCAGTTGGGCGCATCGCCAACACTCCAGTGCTAACCTCTCAGGGATGTGGCAGTTGGGCTTGATGCAGCAGCTGCTTGAGGCGGCGACTCAGTTGGTCAGTAGGGAGAGCATGGTGGCGACATGGCAGTCAAAGCGACAACACGACTAGGAGAAGGTAAAGTACCTAGTGCAAGCAGCTGGTGACCAAGTTCATTTCCTTTATTCCTCTCTTGCCTCATACTGATCTTGGCAATGCAGTTTGGGGATTTATTGATGTGTGCACGAGTTCTCACACCAGTCCTTGTTCTTTATGCTCAGTGAGCACCATTGCATGCTCATCTGACACTGTTTGGCTATGTCCAGAACCGAGATTGACATGTAGAAAAAAGTTGAGGCCACTGGGCTTGTTCAGGGAACCCTTGGGGCATACTTTGTCGAGGACCTCGCCTTCTTGCCTGACCTCTTGCACTTGCACTCACTCTCATGGCTGCCTCCAGTTACATGCACATGTATGTGGCCTATTGTTGCTCAATGAGCCCCTTCAAGTTGCAAGTGCAATGAGCACTGAAATGGTGCAGAATCCAAGTACAACCAACCAGGTCCATGTGCTGATCCCAATGTTGCTCAATGGAGCAGCATGGTGGCCATATGGGAGGATAGGGATGTTGTGGAGCACCTCAATCATGTATGTGGCAGAGTCATCTGGGTGAGTTTTGGTGGGGGAATACTGATTAGGGTGATGAAAGGCATCAGGGGGGTACATACTCCAGAGGGAGGTGGACCAAATGAGAGATTGGTGCAATTGTGCCAGTGACAAGCATGGACATGAGGATGGGAAAGGGACACATGTTCATGTTTGAGGAGCAGGACTTGGGTTTTTGGCAGGGTGTTCCAGGCATAGGGAGTTGTGGCACATGTGGAGTAAAAACATAAGTTGGCTGTGGATGAGGCAAAGACATTTGATGATGTGCATGGGGTGATGGATGACTTGGAGGACCTGGTACCTTTGTTTGCTCTTGCTACCATAAGCATGAGTGTAGATGCATGAGCATTGGATTAGTTGTAATTTTGAGGTTTGGAAATCATATATTGTACTGACTTACAACTTTGACTACTCTTGTCATGCTGGTCCCACACCAGTAGCAAAGTGATATGTGTATGTACACTCATGAACAGGAACTTTTATATGAAATGGTAATAGGAATGGTGTGTGAGGGATATGGAAAAAGTGAAAGGCTGACTATGGACCCCTTGCTGAGTTTAACCTGGCTCTTTATATTCACTGCAAGATGGCTTTGTTTTAGCTTGACATTCTAAGCAATGTCTAAAGGACAAACAATGTTGTGGATTAGGAAAGCATGTATATGCATTTTTCACTTTCTACACACACTCTCTCTCTTGTGCACAAATGTAAAGATATTCTAAGAACAAAAAAATGAAGTGCATATTCAACATGGGAATGTAATACATCTTAGGAGAAAAGAAATATTGCAGAGCACATGGATTCATTTGGATGTAACTAAGATTTCTTTTTAAAATATAGAATAAAATGAAAATGAAAAACATACCAAGTGTATGCTTCTGAATGAAGGCAATATAGTCATTCA
>QFES01007770.1:0-17425 GCA_003316375.1 Tylopilus plumbeoviolaceoides
TAAATCTAACCGGTGAAAAAAAGGAAGGCGTGTATCCTATGGGTACAGGAATGTGCGGGGGACCGGGTGGGTTCGCGATACAAGTATACGGGCTTTCATTTTCCTTGTCATGTCGGTTTTCCTCCCTTATTGCATCTGCCCTTTATGAATGCAACCCATGCTTTCATCCATCAATCGCCCCTTACGGTACGACGCTTACGGGTGCGACTCGGTGCGAGTCCATCGACACATTCGTAAGTATCTGGGGTACGTCTGGCTGACCGCACGTGTTTCGTAATGGCAGCCCGGCGAATGTCTGGGCGGACGTGCGAACGGGGATTGCGAGATCCTGGCATTTCCCGAGTCTTCTATCCATTTAATCATTTAGGAAGAAAAGGCATATGGCGAAATGATGGAACTCTCACGATCTGGTGCCCTCCCGTTGACAAGATAGGGAAAATACACCCAAGTAGAGGCCGAACGTGCAGCCCGAGTTGAATGGACTTCTCACACACAAGCGTTCGCACGTTCATAGTACGGACATGTCGCGTTGCAAGGATTGTGATCCACTCGTCGGCGGGACTGCGTGCGTACTGGAATAGGACAAGTCTCACGTCACCGCGTCCCCACCCCGCACACACCCCGCCCTGCTGCCTCGCTGCACCCGTGAATCGTCGATCGTGTGCAGCCTGAGTGCCCCTGCAGGAGGTACCGCTTGGCAGGACCCGATAATCGACTTGCCTGTCGTGAGTGGCCAGGGACGAAGTCGTCACCGTATACGTACATGCGCCCCGCCCCGGTTGTGACCCTTTTTAGTCTCTTCAGACCGATGGGGGTACCCAGACAGTACGTGCCTGTCTATGCGCACGTGCGCCTCGACCCGACCCCCCTCCAGCTGAGCACGAGTCTACATGCACATAGCAGGATATATGATAATATGAATAGCGAGATATGCTAGTATGTATGTAGTTTCCCGGCCGGGCCGTGACGCTAATCAATCCATTTACGCGAGCGGCACGGCCTGTCGTACAGCCTTGAACCAGGCACCGGGGGAGACCGCGCGCTGGAGCGCGCCCGCTGTTCGGGACCGTCTGGATGATTGGCACGTCATGAATAACACAGCGCCTACCCATGGATCAAGCACCGCACGACAGCGAGGACGCATCGCCAGCGGATTTCGATCGGTCGGGACTTGTGCGCACCAACGGCGGACAAGGACAAGGACACGATGGCGTACGGCGTCCCTCGGTGGTCACCTGTAAAGATACCGTGCTGTGGGAGTCCATTTCCAAAAATAAAATAAAAAGTAATCGACGACACATTTCGAGGACTTACATCGACGGTCCCGGTGGTCAGCGCGTGCCCATCCTGGGGTCGAGCCACACGGTCGTACCATACCATGCCAGCGTTTTCTGCTCCAACCGCCGCCGATCACTAGCTTGAAGGTGTTATGTCTGAATGGAGCTGACTCGGCCCATACACTACCGAACGCCTCCAGCACCGCCACACCGCCCTAGCGAGCCATACGAAACACGACGCTACCAGATCACGTACGTCTAGACCTGTCAAGCCATTCCATCATCTCGAAGTGCCAGTGGTCGTCGTTGCCAACACGCCGCATCTCCATCGATCGACTCCGTGACAGACGTTTGAGCTACGGGGGAAAAAATGAAAACTCTATGTAGGTGGCGTTTCAGGCACGTCATAAATATAGTATCAAGACTTATGTACAGCGGTTCCTTGGTGGTTCCCCTTCAAGTTCACTTGCCATCCTGTTCTTTTTGGCGCGCCTTGTCCGTGGTCAAAAGGATGCGACAGGGTCATGGCATGGCTCCAATGGCTGGCCAACCACCCTGTGCGGATCTAGAAATGGACAGATCCGGGATAAATAAAATATGCGTTCGGCCCGGAAAACAAACCAGGATGGGGTTCGATTCAGGAAAAGCAAATGGGTTAAAAATATGCCGTGTACTGCATCAAAAGTCAAAGGGGCAAGGGAAACCACTGTAATGGAATAGAAAGGCTCGAGTCAGGGTGCATCCTTGGACGACCATACGGAATGGGTTTGGTCCGAGGCAATTATGAGTAATAATACAAAGATGGCCAGGCGGGAGAGAGTCGCGCAGCCATTTGAGGCTGTGAGGCGTCGTCGTCGTCGTCGTCGTCGCCGGTGATCCAATGAAGATCGCTTGATGCGTTAGAGTGGTCGTCCTGATCGTTCCACGCTCGCAGTGGAAGAAGCGGTTCGGCCAAGTGTGATAGGCTGATATAGCGTGGAGACTGCGAAATCCAGGCCTGTCAGCCATATGCCAAGATTCCATCCCTTTACTCTCCCAAAAATCCAGTTGAAAATGCGTCCAAAAGATTGTGCGTGTGTGCAAATCCGATCATGCCCTCCGAATCCCGAGTTGTTGTGGCCGACGAGAAATCAAGAATGATTCAGCGTCACCGATGAACGGATTGTCGCAGAGAATCTGCCGGGGAAGCTGCAGATGGGGGTTCTGGTTTGGGAACAACGCCCGCGAGACCAATGTACCCAAAGTCACGACCAATTTCCTTGACCATGGCCTTGCCCATAAGGCAGACCCAGCCAAGGCCCTCGCCGGTGACGCATTGACCAGGCCAAAAGAGCTCGCCTTCTTCATCCTCGATGTCTGACTCGTGCTCCTCGTGCGCCGAGAGGCTTGTGCCTACCATACGGGCAAAGGTCATGGGATAGTGACGTGCCAAGATCGGGAGAGTCAGGTACTTTTGCGCGTGCTCCATGCAGTAACCTGCCGAAACGATGCCATTCGATTGCTCTTTGAGGGTGAATGTAAAGGTCGGGCCGAAGGAGGCAGTTGCCTTTGCGGCAGCCGCGATCATGTTGGCAGATGGCGCACGCCCGTCAGCGGTGTTAGGCACATGAGCGACCAGGTGGGGTGGTAACGCAGCCTGGGCAGACTGTGCAGAACGTGGCTGGTTGGACGACTGGGAAGCAACGAGGGTGGCACTCGAGCTATTCGTGTTTGGGGTACCCCCTGCACTGTTCGTAATGGGCGTCGAATTGGCACTGTTAGCGGGAGCAATGCTCGCGGGAGAGGGAAGCATCTGGGGCGTCGTTTGAGTGCCCAAGGGGAGCTGGCCCGCGGTCCCCGCAGTGCCATTCATTTCCGCTTTCTCCGCCTCCCGGCTGAGCACGGCCATCTCAGACCTCATCTTCGCCCATGTGCGATCCAGTTCAGGGTCTACCGCTAGCTTTGCCGCATAATAGAACTTTCGTGCGCGGATGAAACCCTCGATCATCCAGCTATGTAGAGAGGAGAGACTCATGCGTGAGCGAACCAGAAGAGTGGAGGAACCGCTTACATCAAGCCCAGCAGGGCTTTTTCGCGCTCGCCAAAGGTGTCCTCGGTAGTCCATTTATTTTTGCACCAGCCCAAGAAAGCTTCGATGGTGACCCAAGTTTCATGGAAGCACGCTTTCTTGCTGTAATCCTTGATCCATAAGGAGTAAGCGAAGCAGACGAGGGCGTCGACGAGCTCTAGGCGTGCGATGATCGCCCCATATTTGTGGTATTGGGAGTTCGGTGGGGGAGGATGAGGCAGAGGACGATATTCCTTGTGTGAACTAGGGTATGTGGACCAGAAGCGGGCATCACCAGAGAACTTGAGGAGACGACCGGCATGATGGTATTTTTGGTGTATGGCATCGAAATCGAGCTGGGAAATCTTGCCTCGCCGAGGACGACGGACGGGCACAAAGGCTGGTAGTATTGTGGGCGCTGCTGTGCGAGGCGGGATGGCGGCCAAATCCTCTCTGACTTCACCGTCTTCTGAGGGCTCAGAGCGCGAGTTGAAGCTGGGAGGTTGGTTAGAGGACCTGTGGGGGGTGGGAGGTGGGTGTTGGGTGTGGTGATAGTGGTTGGGGTGCTGTGATAGGGCATCGGGATGAAGGAAGGTGCGTTGGCGTTTGGAGGAGTCGGATTCGGGGGGAGGATCGAGTTTGCGTTTGGGAGGGGGTGGCCCAGGGGAGTTTGACCGGGAGGAGGGGGGAGATGGTGGCAAGTCCGGTGGCAGCGGTGCGGAGAGAGGGCCGAGGATCTGGGGGAGGGTCAGGAGGAGGATGCGATTGAGAGCGGGGAGATGACCTCTAGACTCTTGAGGAGCTGCTCTCTGGTCCATTTGCTATTTGGGATGGGGATGAGGGAGGGTGGAGGCGTGTATGAGTGAGATATACTGACCGTTTCTTTGACTTTAAGGTGGCGGGGGAGGAGGAAAGGGCGGACATGATGATGGTCGAAGAAAGAGAGCGGTGGCCAGCGCAACACAGGCTGGATAAGTTGTGCGTAGAATTTGGCCAAGGCAGGGAGTGCCTTGCCGGGAGTCACACAGCGCTTAGACCTCGACCCCCATCGAGACCCCCTCGCCAACGCAACGTTGCCTTTCGTTTCCACTCTCGGAAATACCACGTTTCAGGTACACTACAGGGCTTCGTGTCGTACTAGAGTTTCCCAACGTTGAATAGAATATCCTGCCAGTACCCTCCCAAGGGATACGAGCGTCGGTGACCCCCCGGCCACCGAACCAAACAGGACATCGCCACCGCGAGTCCGATCTAAGCGAAATTGAAAAGAGGTTCCGGCCTTCTCTCAGTCGCCCTCCTCCGCCCAGGACCATTCCGCTCTTCCTTGATAAGCATTCGACCGAACCATCCAGAAGCACGACGGACTCGTCCGCACTCGCTTCGCCGTTCGACTCCTTTGACCCCTCCGCGGCTCTAGGACGATCCAGGAACCCTCTTCACACGAGAATGCAGAGTTTACTTTTTTGTACCGTGACGTGACATCGACATGGAACCCGCCTCTCCCGAACAGAATCAAGCTTCATCTTTCCACACGAGAGTTTCGCATGATACTCCATAAATAATAAAGCTCTTGTCCATTTACGTCGCAGGGCACCAAGGTACATGACCACCGCGTTGACCACCAGGTCACCAACGAGCCTCGTGTGCGAACACCACGGGGCACGGCAAGCAAGCCAACCACACTTCGGGGGGACTACAAGTCAGACCACCCAACGTTTCTCACTTCAGTGGTCGTATCGCCGAGCTATCAGCACTCGTTCATTTAAGCCCCAAATGTCGTGAGATCGGCCGGCGGCGTGTGGCCCTGCCGCCCTACTTACCAGGGTTGGGTAAAACAGTGGTTTTTCATGTGAGACATGGGTTCCTGTGGGTGCTATTGTAATCTCAGTTGGCATACCTGCTCTGGGTGTTTCGTGTGTGTGCATACGCAGAGGCTGCGCACAACTGGATGCCGATCTTGAAGGCCGAGATCAAACGTTCACATGCTAATGGTGTCAGAATCGCGCGGAGCAGAATCACCCCCAACGTAACAATGGGTTCAGCGCCCATCAGCGGAAATCCTGTGTCTCCGGCCCCGCCATCCTGTCAGTAGCACATGGTCCTCCGTTAGTCATCAAATACGCCAGCAAGCGAAAAAGCAAGGACAACACAGTCGTGGCCGCGCTATTCGGTAAAAAAGTGGATTGCCCTCACGGAGTCGGCTCCTACAAGTCATTAGATGTTGCAGCCTTGTGCGCGGCCAATTCGGACGACTCTACTTTCTTAATCTGGTTAGATGCACACATTGACAACATTCTTTTAGCCAAAGGAATGGCACGTACACTTGCATACGGGCCGCCGTCGGACCAAAAGCAGGTATATACCTCGACCACTTGGCAGGGCGTTCCATGCACCGGGACGTCCACTCAAGGGTAATTCCGCACAACGTTCTCGAGGACCCCGACCGTTGATCGCGTAAGATGACTACGCAAGGGGAGAGTGATGGTGCTTGAAATGTATATAGACCGGTGATTGCAACCCTATTTGACATGATCCTACCTATGCTGCACGTTGAACGAGCGGACGGCATGAGCGACATGGACACGTAGAGGAAGGTATATGCACGAGCCTAGACGTTTGGTGCGCGTCAAATGAAACCAACGCTGAACAGGATGGCCAAAACCCTTGATCGAACGAGTGTAACCGGAAATGTCGTGTTGATCTGCAGATAGGTAAATTGACGCCGCGCTGTGCAATCATGTTTTTGCTAGCGCGATCATGATCGATGGGGACGACAAGAGCTGAGAGTTGGCAGTCCGAGTCGCGGCCCTCCCGCGTCCTGTCAGAGACGGTGTTTCTCAGTGGTCTTGTGCGGATGGTGGTGATGGATGAACCAGGTGATTAGTAGCGCTGGTCAGGGTCCTGAGAAAGGAGGTTTCAGGCCTTGCGCCACATCGCCGCATTGCTGATGACAAGACGTCAGAGAGCGTGGCATGACGACACGAGTACCTGTTGGATCTTGTTTGTGTTTGTTAGGATCAGAAGCTCTCGGAAAACAAATCACAAGTCTTCGTCTTCCTGCCACGGCCTTCCTCCCTCCGAATCTTACAGGCATTGATTTTGTAAACTCGCAACCTACTCCGTCGGAATGCCCCAGCAAGTAGACAATGCGACGATCGTGATGTTAGATCGCATCTGCGAACACGATATTGGACGGAAATTGCGTGTTGCAGGAAGGTGTGGCTTTGATGACATCTCTTCCACGCCTCACCATACAAAGGGGTCGCCAAACACAGGATGCTCACATATGATGCCGAAACCATGCTGGTATTGTTGCATGACGCATCACATGCACTGCTTGTCGATGTAAATTTATGCGTTGATGCCAACGTGCTTATGTCTGCGCCGGGGCGCAACGACCCCAACGTCGACCATCGATGGGCATTAGAGCGAAAAAGCTACGTGTGGGTTGTTGGTTACCTCGAGCGGGTTGATGTAAGTGAAACTGGTTTTAGTTACGCCCAGTCGATCTCATGCGCCATGCCTCGGCTTTTTCCCGACGACCAGTCAGAATTGCCGATACCCATGCTTCCCGCCTACCTAGCACCACCAGATATCGATCCCTCATTGGTCGTGCGTGCCATCATTATCGCACCAGTGACAAGGGATTTCAATACTAGACGAGTACGAGATATGCTCGCCAAGCTGGCACAAGTGCCTCCCTTGACATATCCGGCAAGTGCGAGGGAGGATGGCCAATCATGACGGGGGGGGGCACAGGTCCGCCGAGGATGAATGTGTATTTTCGGACATGTACTCCGACATGGAGTTCTCGTCGGCTGGATATGACGTGCAGCATGCAGGGGTATCTTCTTCGATGGGGCGTGGCATGAGCTAACCGAGTACGTTGTGGGTAAATAGGATGCCATGGACTGATCTGAACCGCGTCCATTTCTCCGCGAGGTTGTGGAGCCCACGCCGGAGCCTCGACGCATCTGATCTGTGTCTGTGATAGGGTGTGGTACGCAGTGTGTAGTTGTGTGGTCGCTGGACCAATAATAGACGACGTGATTTCATCGATATGGGCTGATAAGATTAGATTGTCGAGGGATGCCGAAATTCGGCTGGCCGTATTTTCGTCCGTTCCCGCCCTTGAGAGCGGTCGTCACCTGGGTAGCCAAAGGGATACAGGACTGGGAGCAGGGACTGGTACTAGTAGTATCCTGGGGCGTTCTTTCCGTGGACGCTGAGGCCACGTGTTGGGAGAGAGGTATCCGGATTTGGAAAGTGCTGGATCGGGAATTGGATAGAGCGTGCCCTGCCTCACCTTGCAGACCGGCGCGCTCTTCTCTCAGAGACCTCTTTCATCGTCCCACTCTCATATATCAACATATCGACCCGTCTCCCCTCCCCATCCTCCGTAAGTCAACCGCACCCGCCATCGACACATCCTTACAACCGCTAGCTCTCAGTGCTCATCCTGCTCGATGGGCAATCTCCCAATCCCACCCGCTGACCCTTTCAGGTCCCCATTGCAGCCTTGCCAGCCCCTCCCTTATACTCCCCCTCGCAGCCTCCCCTCTTCCCTCGAGTATGACTTTCCCGCCTCATCCGCCTCCAGATTCCCAATCTCCTCCCTTCGTCAAGATGGCCCCCAGAAATCGAGCGCAACGCCTCCAGAACACCCCCCAAAGCCCATATACCCCCGCCACGATCCTCTCCACGTTCTCTCCCAGACACCCCCACCCCCACCACCCCGGTCCTACCCCGACGTCCTCCCAGCGCCCTCGGTGGCACCTGGCGTACTCGCAGACGGTGTCCTCACCGCAAAACTGCCCTCCGTTCGACAATTCCTCGATGCTGCCACCATCGCTCCACCAGAGTGTCCTCCACTGCCCACAGACGAGCGGGTCTTGGCGCTTGCAGCCCTCTCCGTCTTCTACCATCCTCTCCACCCAGCCCACTGGGTTTTCTGGAACAGAGACCAGAAAAAGGTCACCGCACAACTGATTCAAAATGTCTTGGGTGCGTTCCCATTTCTCATCGCCTGCCTCTCCCAACTGACACTCACCCCCAAGATACCACTCCCACACCTATTCTTTCTCCGATTGGATGGATTGATATACCAGAGAACCTCTGGATCCTCAAGAGTATGCAGCTCGCCTACGCCCCAGCGCTCGCTTCACTGCCCTGGTACGCGGCGTATACTCCCGCGGAACCTGAGAACCGTATGAATCTCCGCAAGCGCAAACCTCCCGCCATCCTCCCATCGGCGACACACGGTGCAAGCGGCGAAGAGACTGTAGACGAAGAAGAAAGAGTGACCCCTCCACCTCGCAAACGTGCTAGGACGCGCAAATCGGCCGGTTCTCGTTCGGCAGAGAACCGGGCCAAGTCCTGTGCCAATGGTGGCCCTGCAAACGACGATCAGGCAGACGAAGATGCTGAGCAAGGCGATGGAACCAGAGCGCCAGAAGGCGCCGAGGCGGCATTGCTATTTGCACCGGACGTCCCTCCCACCCTCACCAAGTCTGCGAAACGTGAACGAATCGACTCTCCTGAGATTGTCATCTCTACCGCGGATGACTCCTCTACACAGCCTGGCCAGCTCGACGGAGAGGAAGCGCCGGAGCTGCGCAAAAGCTTGCGTCAGCGAGAACGCAAGGCGAAAGCGGCCAGTTCTGCGTCGCCTGCATCCGTCACATCCACACTCACACCCACTGTTCGGGCCCGCGGTCTGTCTCAGGGACGAACTCCGTCTCGCGCGTCGTCCTCCGCGACCCCCGAGTCTGTCGGGGAAGGGGAGTCTGGGTCCAGCACAGCTGTGAGCTTGTGCGAAGAAGCAACGAAATCCAAGGGTACCGAGATAGTAGAGGGGGTCGACGACGACGATGCAGAAGAGGACGCTCCTACCACCAAGAGACCTCGAATTGCTCGCCCCAGAGCCAAAACTAGCTCCCGAGCGAGAAGTGCGACGAAGAACAAGACAGACACTGTCACTGACGAAACCAAGACGAACGCGACCGTGCAGGCGCGGCTGAAGGCACGATCAAGGGCCAGGACCCGAAGACGCTGATTGACTAGCCCGACATGTATCACGAGACAAACCGGCATTGGCATCAGCATTGGAACCATTCATCATACCCTTATCGCATGGAAAGGAAGCATATTTTCTCTCTCGATCTCAAGTTGTATACAATCTCGCTATTGGAATGTCGTTTACATCATGACATTCGGGCACGGATGTAGGTGAGTATAGAGTAGAGCATGGGATCGTTGTCATTCCTTGTCCCTTTTTCATTTCATCCATCGTTCACTCTCTTCCGTTTTCTCTCTCTGTATCTCTCAAAGTCGAATGCACTGCATTTGATCGTGTCCACATAGTAGCATTGTCGCTTTGCTCTCTGCAGTTAGTCTGTAACCTGGTAGAAGCGTTACGTGGGGGTGATATGTACCATAATGGCGGGAATGTAGGAACTAGGCTGTCGCATGCTTTCTTGGAATTATGCTTACCTGATCGGGGCGACGCGTCTGTCACGAACGCGGTGTGACATCACGTGACCCATGACATGGTCACTACACAGCCACCCGTCCTGTCGTTCCTTCCGTCCACAATTAATGGCAGGTATTCGTCGACGCGTCTGAGCCTTCCACGACTAGAGCTCATTTTTCTTAGATTATGCCGTATTCGCAATCCAAGACTTTGATGCCAACGCGTATGCCAACGCGACCCTCGCCGGCGAACCCTATCCATCCTCACATCTCAAACCCAAAGCCATTCCAGAGCCTGCCAAGGAGGACATCTCTGTGGCCATCTCCAAGCTCGACCTAGGGATCGGGGACGTCAGCAAACAAATCAAGGCATTGGTATGTCCCAGAACGTTGCTCTCAAGCTTGGTGGCGTTGACCAACGACGGCAGGTCACAGCGCACCACGAAGATCTCCTACAGCACGCATCGAACACGAGCCAGCTCTCGGGCGCGCTGTCTTCCGTGCGGCGCAGCCTCGACGACGTCGACGCTTCCATCGACAAGTACGTGTGTGTTCGTGCGTTAGAGGTTCGTGTGGACGCTGACGCATGCGCGGGGGGGACAGACTGCGCCAGAAGATTCGGGTACCGTACGAGGCGCTGCACGCGCACGTCACGCGGCTGGGGCGGGTGCAGCAGGCCCACGACGCGCTCCGCCGGCTCGCGCGGTTCGCGGTGCTGGCGAAGCGCCTCGAGGCACAGATGAGCGAGTTGGGGGGGTATGCGAGCGGGGCTGGGGGGGAGCACCGGGAGGATAAGGAGCGGACGATCGCAAAGGCGGCGTTGAGCGTCGCGGAGCTGGGTGCGTGTTGCTCGCGCGTAGCCTGGGTGGGGCCGTGTTGACGGGCGTGCAGGTGCTTTGCTTGATGGACCTGATGAGGAGAACGTGGAGGAGTCGCATGCGCAGCTGGATGGCGAGGCGGCGTTGCCGACGAGTGCGAATAGCATCCCGTTGCGATCTGTGCATGCGGCGGCCGCATATATGCCGTTCATTACCGATGCACGACAAAAAGTCAAGGAGGAAATGGAGGCGATGGTGCTTCAAGGGCTGACTTCGTTGGTGTGTAGCATGTGTTGTGATTTCATCGCGGACACGCTGACGGTGTTGGCAGAATCAGTCGTTGCTCGCGTCTTCGCTGCAGACGGCGTATAACCTGCGCACGTTACCGATGTTGGTGCAAGGTCTTGTACGCAATTTGAGCGAGGCTGTGGAGGAGCGCATCCACAACGCCTTTGATCTCTCCCGAATATCGAAAGAAATCGTGGCCAAAGGTGGGTTCGTGACATGATTTCTTGATTCTTTACTAAACACGGCGTGATGGCAGAACCTCCACAAACCTCACAGGGGTTGTTGTACAAGTCACGCGTGCGAACGGAGCCGACAAACATCACTGCACCCCAGTTCGCAGCCGCGTTGTGGACAAGGATCGAGTCGCTCGTTGAAGAGATGGCTGGATGTTGCATCAAGGTAGGCCTTCTGTCCG
Source organism: Tylopilus plumbeoviolaceoides (assembly GCA_003316375.1). Lineage (NCBI taxonomy): Eukaryota > Fungi > Basidiomycota > Agaricomycetes > Boletales > Boletaceae > Tylopilus > Tylopilus plumbeoviolaceoides. The sequence goes on from QFES01007770.1 coordinate 11,317, forward strand.
GGTGGTTGTTCCCAAGGAGTCAAGCTGGCATATATAGGTGTATACGCTCGAGAAAGTGCTCAATCTCAAAAAGGACCCGCTGAGCGGGGTCTCGTTTCTCGATGAAGCGCTCAAGGTCTGTGTGGATGTCTATGTCAACGCGGGTGGTTGACCATCGAGCGCCAGGCAATCGACACCAAACCAAGCACTATATTCTGGACGTCTCTCGGAAAATCTTTGGACAAGTACGCACGCGATGCCGCTAAAGGTCGGTGATCCGCTCGACCTTGAGAAAATGGACTGACGACAGGTACAGGATCGAGTTTCCTACAGCAAACTCTAAGTTCTGGCTATCCCAGGTTACTACGATTGTTCCACGAGTTCTTTGCTAGCATTGCCGTACACACGGATACCGTATATACTCCGTCGTATCAATCGTGAGTCTCTTGTGACATCATTGATGGCTCATCGTCAACGAGCGAACCAGTCCAGAAACGATCCTCATCCTTCGCGCACTCTCCACTTTTGAAGCGCTGTATATCTCTCGTTCATCCACGAGGATGAACGAAGCCGTCGCGCAGGCTTTCTCCGGTGGCTCTCGTGTCCCCCCGGGTGCAAACGAGGGCAATAACATCGTACGTACCGTGACCAACGAACTCGACTCTGCGCGTTTCGATCCTTTGCTGGTGCGGACTGTGGCCAAGAACGCAGCGACGAGTCTTGACAACGTGGTTCCAAAAGTAGATGTACTGGTGAGAAGCTCACCATTTGTACGAACGCCATTGACGTTGCTGAATGCAGGTTGTGTCTGACCGGTCGGCTGTGTCGCTCTTGGGCCCAACGGCCACACCACAACAAGTCGTAAATGCACAAGTCGCGACGTGTTTATATTACTGCTGGACCAAGCTTGAAAAACTGATGGAAGACTACACGGAAAGCGTGTCTGCTGCCATCCGTCCCAGCATAGCCGTACGTGAATCTTGTACTGGCTGTCTCCGTGTTCATCTACGTCGCCAGAAAATCCGAGCCAGATGTGATCATATCGTCGATCCTCTGTTGAGTGCCATCAAAAAGGAGCTCGCAGGCATCGTGTCAAGGCTCCATAGGATCGACCTGCAAAAGCCGATCGACCCCATGTCGGGCATGTCAGGGACAAGCCTATACATGAAAGATCTCGTGGACAAGCTCAACTTTGTCAAGACAGGGTTGTTGGCCAACTATGCGCCCGAGATCGTGCGACCTTGGTATGCGTGTGCTCGTGTGCATCAACGATATGAACGGTTGATGTCTGGTTTCTCGACAGGATACCTGACATTGTCAAGTATGTCATCCGAATATTCGTGTTGCATGCCTCGATTGCGAAACCCCTCGGGGAGAGCGGTAAACTCCAATTAACGACGGACATGGCAGAGCTCGAATTCTCGTTGAACGCATTCCTAGCCGACGGATCGCCGAGCAAACGGGGTGGGAACCTCGAGAGCATCGGGGATGAATACAAGGCGCTGAGAGCGATGCGGTGCGCTGTCTTTTCCGGACCCTACATATCTATAGTGGGTACTCACACGCCGCGCAGACCGTTGCTCTTCCTCGACAACGTCTACTTGGCCTCGCCGGAGCGCACCGCGGGCCTCGCCCCGCTTGTCGTGCTGCACCACATCCTCGTCCGATCGCCGTTGCCGCTCCCACACGCGCTGCATGGCTGGCAGGAAGCAGAGTATGTCCGCTGGGTCGACGAGCATGCGTCAGAGGAGGCGCTGTCGCTCATCGAGAACAGTATCACGCATTGGGAGAAACGCGATTGGACCGGGCCGGATGCGGAGGTGGGTGTGGAGTATGTGTGCCTGGCACGGGCGGTGCTTGGGATTGCGCAACGGACGTCGTGATGTGTATGTATGTATTTCTTGGATTGGATGGACGCGACGACCCACCCGCGGGGATCCATCTTTGGGTGGAATATTAAATAACATGCTCCGTCCGGGATCGGATTCCGCATCACTCAGGGATGGGAGCCGGCACCTGACGCTACATGAGCAGTCGATGGCAAGACGCTCACGTGATCTGCCAAATACCAATCAATAACCACAATGATCTCGAAAGGGGCATCGTGCTTAATTATAACCTTGGCGTGTATATCCTCTGCAACTCGCACAACCAAAGGACTTGTAGGTGTAGATGGATCGGACCAGCCTTTTGGAGGCTCAAGCGCTCAAACTCCATGGCCACTGTCCCCGGGCCCGCGATTCAAGTCTTCGTAATGTTCCCCCTCGATCCTACCAATACTGAGTCTCCCAACTGGAACTGGGTTCATTGCCTTACCTTCCCAATCGACACTCTCACCAAACTTCAATTCACACCAAAACTTTACAAATGGATTCGCTATGCAACCGGAGTCGTCGTTGGCGCAGAGGGTCACCTTTCCTTCAGTCGTGACTCGCCGAACGATGTCATGGATTATGACCAAGACCTTCCATACGACTCCGCCGATCTGTATTATCATACCAGCGACATCGAGAGAGAAAATATGTTCCCAGTCGGTCCTAACATGGGCCGCACGACTGTCACTAGCAGCGCTGCAACCTCTCGCAGGGTCGATTTTCGCAGCGAAATTATAGCGAGGGATGGAGACTGTGTTTTGACAGCGTGGCAGCCCCATCTGTGTGATGCCGTACATCTGGTGGCCCACAGCAAAGGGAATGAGGTATGCTATTTTGTCTTTCTTATTTGTTCTACTCAATGTGTGGCAGTACATAGAGAATTTCACTCGGCGTCGCAGCCGAGATCATGAGGAGAAAGACATTGTGTTCAACATTGACGACGTTCGAAATGGCATGCTTCTCAACAAAGTTTCTCACGTTACATTTCGTGAAGATATCGCATTCCTAATGGTGGGTAATGTTCTCATGTTACTTGATCGAGTCTGAGCGCTGGGCGGCAAGCAGTCCCCTAACTTTGCCATGTCCACGAATGATGTCGACCCCACTGCAACACCGACAGCGAGAAGGTGTACAGCGCACCTCTTCGATCCCGACGTACCAGGATCGTTAGCCACTGCCCGCTCAGGGGACCCAGTCCGGATGCCTGCTGATGCTGCCAAGTGGCCTCCTGACATTCTCTTCGATGCCACATACGCTGACGCTGTAATGCGCCATTTTGCTACTCAGACAATGTTGGACGCACTTGAACAATGGAAATCCCAGTTTTATCCCGAGGGGATCACCAGTGCTAGGCAAGCAGATAATCAAGAACTCGCGGATAAGGAAGACACCAAGTCCGAGAGGAGCAAGCAAAGTAGGGCATATGACGAACGGGCTGCTAAGCGCGCAAGGCGTGCCAATGATGACTTCGACTTCATCGACGCCCTCTTGATACTACCATACCTCATGGTACCGCCAGACAAACGGGAGGAGGTCTGGAAAAGAGCCGCAGAGAAGAGTGCAGAGAAGGAGCGGAGGCACGTGGAAGATAAGGTGGTGAGTTGGGCCGAGGACGTTGCGAAATTCTCGTGTGCGTGATCGCACCAGCCTTGGACTGGAGGAGTCATGAACTCCGTATTCTATTTTGCAATATTCCAACTTGGACCCATCAAATCAATATCCTTGCTACTGTGAAATCTTATGTTGTATCAAACTTTGACTATTGGCACGCGATGAACATTGCAACCTTCATGGCCTCCGAGTCCCGGGCCGCACATTACTCGAACGACCTCGTCGCGTTTGCTTCCAATGTTACCAGTCTAGTTGGCTTCACAGACAACGTACACTGTTGCCAACTAACTGACATGCTTGGCAATGTTGGCATACCACTCGGAGGCCAGATCGACACGGCAGGCGAAGCAAGGATAGGCGGCATTGAAGTAGTCACACTGACCGTGCGCGGCTCAAATACTACTAGTACCAGCTCTCCATAGCGATAATCCTGGGCCCAGCCTCATGCTCACATCGCACCGATCTAATGAAGAAGAGAACGTTGCATATGAACTCTATATCTGACATGGTATGATAGACCGTAGGATCTCTTGGGAAAGCAATGCGTACGAGAGATCCCGCACTCTGTCCACGAACCTCCATCTCATTACTTGGGTCCATCGAATTCAATGTCAATCACGCCCAGGGCCTCATTAGCACCGGGTTTCTTCCACACGATAGGGGAGAGATCCTGCACGACAATAATCAAGCGGTCGACTAGGGCAAAGAGAAAACATGAACAAACCAAGGTGGTTTGCATCACAGCCCTTGCACTTATCACAAACTAGCACCGTCGTGTCCTTCTCGGTCTTGGGGTATCTAACCTCGACATGCTGAGGAACGAGATGAGAAGCTGTCACAAGAAGCGATGGGATGCTCACCTGATTACAATACGGTTGCTGAAAAACTAGATGCGAAAGAGCGACCACTGGCAGAGGCACGTTCTTGTTGTCCATGTAACCACAAGCACCAAACCCGGCATCGAAATACGTTGCCTAGGTACATAACATTATTGTCAGGACTAGTGGGACGTAACGCACGGTGTCCTGATCCGCTTGGATGCTTCCCGCGTGCCTCGAGTGTCGTTTCATCGACTGGCATCGGTGACTGGCACAGCGAAGAAGAGGAGGGCGAAGATGGTGGTATACGTGTTGAAACGAAGGAGTAGTGAGCGTGCGGAGTCCGAGATACTGAGAGTAAAGTGAATCTGAGGGCCAGCCTGGAGAGCTCAATCCCTTGATGGGCCCATATTTTGTACCTGGCGCTTGGTTCGGCTGTCGCGGAACAACGGGTCCATGCAACAGAAGTATGTCGAGATACACTGATTGCAGGGGGGGCTTCCTGACCAGACGCAAGCACTCAAGTTTTGATTCCTTGATAGTATCAAAGGCACTTCCAAGGAGGTATATCTGGAACCTCGTGGCTCAGCTGGCTATTCTGAAATCGGCACCGACCGCGGTAAAAAAGAAAAGACAGAACCACATGGAGAGCAGTGAAAGAGCGTGCTAGGGTTAGCAGAATCTCGAATCTCGCTCCGGTCGGCCATCAGTAGTGTCTCATCAAGGCCGCATGTCGCCACGCGCATCTTCAAGGGGTGTCGTACAGAGTAGTACGATCTAGGCCGTCTTTTTCCTTGCCGGAGCCCATCAGTTTCAAGTACAGCGTCGGCCCTCGAGCGCTCGAGCGCCCTGGTATCGACTGGTCTGCTTTCTTCAGTAACAACGCTATGCCAGGTGGCGTGTTGTGAGATGCTCAGCAATTCTTCTGTTGATCGTACCTCGTCTGCTATACGCTTGTCCTTGTCGACAGGTCACTTAGTATTCGCCGGATTGATGCATATCAGCATTAACATTTGTGAGTAATCAGGAAGACTGATCTTGCGTAGATTATCCATAATAGCTCGGAGGACTCGCAAACTATTGCCATCAAAGCTGGGACAGCTCATCATCAAAGAAAATGGCAGTGTAAGCGACACCGTCCTCCCGAATGATACCCCGGTACATGCCATCGCAATTGATTGGAAGGGCAACTAATTCGGACCGGGTCAATATCAAGGGCTCTAAGCTGGCATGCGAGCAAACTGACCACTTCCCTGTCTGTCCATCGCGATGATTCCACCCATGCCATCGTCCATGAATAGGTCATTAACCACGTGTTGCGCTGCTTCTTCGACGGACTCGTCCAGATATTGCATGCGATGAGCTATCGTTGAGGCAGCATTCTGGCGGATATAATACTGACAATAGGGAGACACGAGTCAGGATGTCATTCGGTGGCATCAATCCGTATTCGCCATACATCACCATCGCCAGTTCCGGAGACACCCACACCGCAATGGGTAGGTTTTCCAAGCCAGCGGTCCCAAGCCTTCTTGAACAAACTCCCTTTGCGTTGCCATTCCTCGGCCCAGAAACCACTGCCCATGATGGGGGTATCGCCAATGCGTCCGACCAGCTTGTTGGTCCTCCCACCTGTGGAGGTTACTGTGGCAATACATCCACGGACGTCCAATGCCACGGCGCCGACAGTTCCCTTGGGCATCAAATCCGTCGGCTCTGACTTCAAGGCTTCTGGGGATCCCACTGCCGTCGCCTCGGAGTCTGCATCGGAGAGGGACTCGGACTCTTTGGGGGAGCATCGCGGCTCGATTGGCTCGACCGGTAATC
>QFES01007771.1:0-15426 GCA_003316375.1 Tylopilus plumbeoviolaceoides
TCAATGGGCCCAGCCGATTAGCTCACCATTCACTCATGGGCAAATACATGCTGGGCCCAGCCGATAATTATGCTCAGAGGTTAACCGAGCCAACCCTATGATCTCGGGATATTCCTCACACGGGCCCACCATGGGCCCAACCGATAACGGTGCTGTTTTTTCACAAAGGCTGGCCGAAAACATCGAGACAAAGTGACTACATTATGTGCTCTCACTCCATACGAAACTTCTGAACATTTGTCATGACGCCCCTATCGCGGGTCATCCCGGTCAGGCACGCACAATCCATCTTCTCTCTCGCTATTTCACATGGCCTGGCATTACTAAAGATGCCAAGCTTTACGTAGACTCCTGCCAAACGTGCGCCCTCACGAAGGGTAAGCAAAAGGCACCAGCGGGAAAACTTTTACCTCTTCCTATCCCCGAACACCCATGGGAAGATATCTCCGTTGATTTCATTACCGGACTTCCTCTTTCATCTTCATATGACTCAATTTGTGTTGTAGTGGACAGATTCTCCAAAGAAGTAGTCTTCGTTCCATGCGTCAAAACCACATCCTCCAAAGACTTAGCCCGTATCTTCAGGGACAATGTTTGGTGTATTCATGGACTTCCCCGTACTATAGTTTCAGATCGCGGACCACAGTTTGTTTCAGATTTCACTTCCGAACTTTGTAAACTCCTCGGAATCGAACAACGGCTCTCCACGGCATATCACCCTCAAACCGACGGGCAAACCGAAAGGGTCAATCGAGATCTAGAACAATACCTCTGTACTTACATGGCAAAGAAGCAAGAAACTTGGGCCGAATGGATCAAATTAGCCCAATTCCAGCACAATAATGCCCTTACTTCCGCCACCGGCACTATTCCTTTTGCTATCACCCGAAATTATCATCCCCGTCTAGGTTTCGAAGGAAATGCCAAGAATGCCGCTGGAGAATTTGGCAAAGAAGCAGGAGAAGCTCACGCAGAAATTAAGGAAGCCCTCGAGGAATCCCAAAAAAGAATGAAACGTTCCGCAGAGCAAAAGAGAAGCGAAGCACCGGATTACGCCACCGGCGATCAGGTATGGCTATCCACGGAACATCTCAAACTTCCTTACACCGCACGAAAATTAACCCAAAAATGGATCGGACCTTATACCATCACGAAGGTCCTACCAAATGCAGTTTCCTTACGCCTTCCTAAATCCATCCACATTCATCCAACGGTCAACGTTTCCCGTGTCAAACCTTATCAAAATGTTCTCGCAGGACAACCAACCCTCCGCCCTGACCCAATCGTAATCACGGAAGAAGGATACGAAGAGTACGAAGTCGAAAAGATAGTGGCGTCGCGAATGAAAGGACAACAACTTCAATATCTCGTCCATTGGAAAGGCTGGGATGAAACGGATCGTACCTGGGAACCATTGGCCAATTTGACTAATGCGGATAAAGCAATTACCGAATTCCACAAAAAGAATCCGTCCTCTCCCAGAAAGATCCGAGGGATCTCTACCTCCGACTTCACCGCCCTTTTCCATGATTACTCAATAGACACTACGACACGTTTCCATGCCATGAGGCTAGACTTCGAAGGAGATATATAACCTCTCTTCCCCCTCGTCCTTTCAACATCCCTCCGCCATGTCTGTCATCATCTTCTTTATCTGTGCCACCATAGCCTTCTTCGCTTTTCTCCTTTATGTCATCTCCCACGCCGCTCTCGACCGCGCCTCCTCTGTCGTCCAAGAGGCGGCCCGACAAAACACACCCATCGTCGTTTCCCTATCACTCGGTCCCTTCCACGTCTTCACCTTTTCTACCATCATCTCGGCCGAGTGGAATGCTATAGGCGTCCAGCAGCAATGGGGTAAGCTGATAAAACGACCCCAAGCAGAGTGGGAGAATGACCAGTGGAACATCAACGCCGAGGTGCCAGCCAACGGTCAAAATCAGGGTCAATGGGGGAACTGGTAAGCCAAGTCGTCTTCAACGGCGATCCATACCCGGAAACGGATTGGATAGGCTTATCAGGTCTCGTCGGGACGACTCGATCTAAGAGGGGGGTAATGTTACGATTTCATCCGTTTCTAACATCCTCATTGGCTATCATATCGTATGATTCCATCTTTCTTTTCCATTGGCTTCTCGTATGACTCCACTTATTTACTCGTACAGCCTCGACTGCGCATACCTATGTACGCAGCATCGCACATCCCGTATAGGTAGTTCATAGCTCGGTCTGTGCGCAGCCCTCTCTAGTATTTAAACCCATGTAAAATACCTACGACGACAGTCTTATCCATTTGTTCAAACCTCGCCTTAGGCTTGAGTGCGAATTAAGGGTACTGCTCTTCATCCTCATCTACTCGCTTCGGACTTGACGATTAGTCTTGAAGCCTTGAACACTGGTTGATTGTTGTCTTGCCCTCGAGCGTTACGACTCTAAAGTCTAGGTCATTACACAGCCATGCCGTCGCTTCAGCTGCCACGTCACCACCATACTCTCCCTGCCTACCAACTCTGTTGCCGCCTCAGGCAGCTGTGCCACGTCAAGCTGGACTGCCTCCTCAGTGTGTCCCTGAGAGGCGAACGCAGGACCGGCGGCAAAGCACTCAGCCGTCCCACAGTACCAGCGCCTGGCAACGAGATGCTTGTCGCCAGCGAAGTAATAGGTGACAAAAATGGAATGCAGGAGTCGCGCAGTCGTTCCTCGAGCATGATCTGTCACAGGGAGGCATCAAGCACGAGAAGCTCTGCTGGCGATGGGATGATTGCGATGGGAGGAGATCTGAGCGACCGATGACGCGCTCGACGAATACAGGAGAGTCGTGGGCAGCGTTATTTCAGTGCCAAGACAAACATGAATGAAAGGTCTGAAGGCAGACCACCGATTCCTGACACTCGTGTCAAGTGTAATCGCACGATGGACACCAACTCCACCGAAAGTGGCTGCTAGACGAACGGAAATCAGTATCATCAAGATTGAACAATGGAAACACTCACAGGCTTGTCGACGTTCCATATCCTGGTATTTATGTGACTCCTCAGTTCCATACGGATTGATCGCGAACATGTATACCGCACCCTTGCATCACTGACCTCAATCCCCTGAATGATGGCGGACATACGGCCGCAATGGTGCTTCCTCCAAACTTGTCCTGAATTGGACACCATCGCCACCAGTAACCGGCCTGACTCCGGCGCCAGCACCAGCAATCGCTCCTTCCTTTCCAGTCCCGCCCACAGCCCCACTATGCCCGCCTTCAACTTCGACCTCCCCCTCAACGTGCGCACGTCGCCGAAGTTGGAAAACGCGGATGACTTGCCCGTCCTTGGGCACAATGAAAAGGGTGTTCCCGTCGTGCGCAGATGCAAGATGACTGATTGGCTGATGCTTGGCGGTGACGAGCAAAAACTTGCGGATGCGACGAAGCACGGCCGTTCAAGAGCGGTCGAAGCTCGAGTACTTTGACATACTCATAAGAGCCAGACCATGACGTATTCTGAGCAACGGCTCTTGCCCATTACATCAGGGTCACTCGAAGGTGTGACGTCTCCAGTCGTACCTCAGAAATGGTCATGGTCATACCCTTGAGCCTGATGGTGGTTCCCGCCCCTCGCTGCAGGCGCGCCTCGGGAGAGGAGGAAATTGCTCACTCGGCTTGCCACGGAGGAGCACTGATCCCTTGTGTGGAGAGGAAACGCCGTGCATCGTCTCGCATGCATGACGAGGCCGGTGACACACCCAACAGATCAAATGCAACTTGGCGTACTCAGCCGCGGCGTTATAGGCCATCCATCCCAGCGGTTTCATACCACTCAACACCATCCCTCCCACCTTTATCGCAGCGCTGATGTCACCTTGCGATATCCTAAAAGGGTATTGAAGAAGCTCGGATGTGTATATGGCTGCAGTGCGGCGGATCCTTATGGTGAATCGGCACGGGGGGTTGAGCGGCGAATGCGAGAAGGCGATGAGAGAGGGAACAAAGGGACGTGGGATCGTCTGAAGTTGAGAGGTCGTCCAAATCATGTGTCTATGCCTGATATTGATGCAGTGTCGTTGGTATCTGGTCTGTGTTGATGTATGACCGTAAGCAAATATAGAAGAGGGAGAAATAGTATGTAGTATGGTTAATGATGCCGATGATAAGACGTGAAGAGTCTGGCACGTAATTTGTGAGTAATTCACCCAGACCAAAGAATGCTGTATCCAAACTGACAATTCACTTGAGGCAAAAGACGATGCATTGTTAGATGGGAACGGGAGAGCAACAAATAAACAAGTATCACAGATTGACATTGCATCTTGGAGCTATCAAATGATCCGCATGAGCAATGGGACGAAGATTCCCAAACTAACTCACATTATGCCGATCAGGCGCCCGCAAGCTTGATAGTTGATATCGTTTGCGACGGGTGGTGGAAGAACACCTGCAAAGGTGACATGTCCCCATGAAGGGGCAGCGAGGTTCAACACCTCTGATACCGACGCTAAACTGGCGTAATCCCACATCTGGAACCCAGAGAAGTAGCCGAGGAAGAGAACACGCCTGCAGAGCTGATCGGTTAGTTCACGCACGTCCACAGCAACGTCTACCAGTGAATCCTTACTTAGGTTTCAAATTAGGTTGAAGTAAACTATCCCACCGAGACCACAGAACGCTGTCAAAGTATGATTTCCGCGAGCGGCATCGCCATCCTCCGAGCCAAGAAAAGCCGTCTGCAACTCCGGTGAAGCGCCCAGTGAGTTCCTGACAAGTGGAGTGCTCGACGCCTGTTCGACGGAGAAGTGCTAGGCAAAAACTCTCACTCTGAGAACGGAGGGAGTGACTGTCCGACACTGGGACCAATGGAGTTTCCAAAGGAAACAGGTATTGAGACTCATGGTGCGGCAATCGGACAGGGATGGATGTCGGGACGTAGTTGCAAACTACGCATGAGAAGCTCTCAAGCATGGTGGATCACCGTGGACTAGAGGGGGTGAATACGGTAAGTTAACCCATGCCTCACTGAAGACGGTCGAAGGGGAGGGAGAAGCAGCGCCTAACGCTCAGGCACGTGTGATGATGAGCCTTGTACATTGTACAAAAGCGACCAAGGAGTTAGGTGTTTGGCACAAAGAAAGAAAGAGGGTGATCAAAAGCAACGATGTGGTGGTGGATCATGGACGAGTGTCGAAGAACAAGCGTGAGTAGAGGGTAGAATGCTCACCAAGCTAGCACGGGGGATATAACTTGGGATCTAGTATGCCCATGCAACGATGGTGATGACAGAGATAAGGCAACAGAAGCCGGATGGGGGATGGGTAACGCTCCAGTAGTTGGAGCAAGGAACAGGAGACAACCCTCGTGTTTAGTTGAGAGGAGGGAGTCGTCGTCGTCGTCGGCTATGGCTTCCCATTGTTCGAGGATCGGGGGATACGTATTCAGGAGCCCGTCGGGTCGTTCCCGGAGGTAGCTAGGGTGTTCCTCGATCCAAGAGGGTGCATTATGAAGCTGTAACAAAGGCGATAGTACTAGGAGGGGCCAGACGCTTATATAATGGGGGTCTTCACCACCTTGTTGCTCGTCCTCACCCGTTTCAACGTAGTGACACGCCCCAACCTGTACCTCCCAGCGTGCGGAGCATTTCGCCGCCATCAATGGCATTTGAAAACTGGACGAGTCTGAAGGTTCTCCAATAAACAAGTCCCAGGCCCGGGCATGGCAGGCTAAATACGCATCTGGACTCAGATGATGTTTGGGTCATCACATTCAACTCCGAGTATGTCGTATCTGGCATCACTGAATGGGTCCTTGCTTGGAAAGTAAGCCAAGTTGACAGTCTTCAACGCTACTATAAGACGAGTTCGTTCTCTAGGTTGAACTATCCAAGTTCCACAGCCTTTATGTGCCGCTCTGCGACGTAGTGAGGCACGAGCGGAGTTGGCAGAGCACGGTCTTTGGCCGAATCGGGGGAAGTGGCGGCATCGCTTTCTCTCTCCTGCCACTCCCTCGCTCGTGGCCAGACTGCTCGGAGCTGTGCTCCCCATTGACTTTCATTCCTACGCGCAAGTCGCACTACCACACTTTCCTTCCACATCTTTCGCAAACGACTCTACACCCTTTCACTCCTTTCCATGGCTGACCCAAACCTCGAAGAAGTCCCCAACTTCAGAGGTGACGAATATGCCATCATCTGCGACAGTCTGCGCATGGCATACGAGGAAGATGAAGATCAGATTGTAGAGCGTCTCATTGCAGCCTGGCAAGCAGAGAGGAACACCAGAGCTGCGGCTTGGAACGCCCAACGAGAGGAGGAGGCATGGCAGGCTGAGGAAGCTGCAATAGAGCAACGCCTGATCCGTGAACAGGAAGAACAGGCAGCAGCAGAAGAGGGTGAATGCCTTCGGGTGGAAGAAGAGAAAAAGAAGCCCAAGATGAACACTTTCACCCCCGGTGCAAGCGTCCCTGACGTTCTCACCCTCCCACCCTCTCAGTACGCCCTACAGAAGCTCAGCACCTTTGACTACGTCGAGCTTTGGTACTTCTCGCTCCCAGGCCGCCAAAATGCGGCAAGATACCACAACAAATCACAAGCTGATGACACCTTTGGCATTTCCAAAATCGACAACCATCTCACTGTTCGCTCCATCGCCTCCGTCCGCGCCTCCAAGAATGCGCTTCCCGATCAAGACCTCTCCCTCCCCGATTTCCTCCAGGCCAAGAACTGCTTCCTCGAACATGCTAAACAAGCCAACTGGCCGGGCGGGAATCTCGACGCCCTCACGAAATTCTTCTGGTATCTGGAGACACACCCCAACCTCCAGTTACCCCTGGGCATGAAAACCGTCTTGACCTATGCCTCGCGAGTCCGCCAGAACTGGCACCGCGAACTCAAAGCAGGCCGGGGATATGACATCTCCATAATCAATCACCGCCTCATGAGCTCCATCTCAGACAAAGTCCAGGCGCTCGACAACCATCAAATGAAGTCGCAGGTATGCCCCTCATCAGCAAATTCAAAGTGTTATGTACGGCACTGTATAGAGTGTTACAGGTCCCACATGATCACAGTAGGGTCCCCCTCTGTGCAAGTGAAGTACAGGCCAGTTACAGTGCCACATGTCATACAGCCAATCTGGAACTTGTACAGCCACACGACATTGCTGATCAGCGCCTTACACAATGATTAGTCATTGTGCAGATGACTAATCCTGTAGGGTGCTGTGTACAGTGCCACATGTCGTACAGCCAATCTGAAACCTGTACAGCCACACAACATCACTGACAGCGCTTTACACGATGATTAGTCATTGTGCAGATGACTAATCCTGTAAGGGCACTGTGTCGCACTAAGGTGCTGTGGAAGCCATCAGACTATGTATGCTTCGAAATGCCTGTACCATACTGTAACCATAGTGTAGCGACTGTGTTAGTCTATGTATCTGTGCCATATTATGGCTCGTGTGTACCAACAGTGCGCTTGTATGTCGCTCGTAGCCATCATACCCATTAGGATCACACAAATAAAAAAAACACGAACATCTATTGCAGGCAAAGATTAAAACACGAATCATCATTCATCATACTCAATATTGTCATCCTCAAGGTCCGAAATCTTGCCCCCAAACTCATCATCGTCATCGTTGTCTGCAGTTGTCAGGTTGAAACCATCCCTAGCGAAATGGGCACATGAGCATGTATGAATTAAAAAAAAAGAATTTACTCACATGCCACTCGCAGCCCACTCTGCCAACATTTCTCGAAGTTTCACGCCGTGGTAGCGATGCGCGGCGACCTGTCTGAGGTTTCAAAGTAATTTTTTGTATGTCTCTTCGAGTGACTCGGAATTCAGTGGTTGGGCAACATTATATCCATGGCTCTTCCATATCGTTAAGAAGGTATGAGCCTGTATGGTACATTGTCAATAAGGATTAGAGGATCTCATAGACTACTCACATAGGCTGCCGCTAGCGCGAGAGCAGTAAGTGGAATTGAGCGTTGGAATTCTTCGAATTGGCGGAGCGACTTCAAGTTTGAGGCATTGCGGTAAAAGACGGCAGTACAAATACTCTTGAGAGCAGCATGCGCAAAGTGCGATGTTCGTCCCTGTTAATGGTCAGTTTCAGTGTCACACATAAATGGGTTCTACGTACACCATCATCCTCTTTACCCTTAAGATAACGCGACGAATGCAGAAGACTGGCAGCCACATTCTTGACGTATTGCAGACGCTCATTCTGACTCGTTATGTTATCGGGAGCGGTCAGTTCATATGCGACTGGAATGATCTCCTGGATAATCTTCTTGATTTCGCTTCTAAACGTCTGGGTGTCACTGAAAAGCTGTAACATAGTGTTAGAACAAGAAGCGGAGTCGTGAATGACTTACCAGGCGTGCCATTTTGTCCTTGTAGTCTGGGAAGAATCCTGAACGATGTCATTAGTTGCGACAATTCCACACGTTGGTATCTGTGTACTTACCGTGCTCCACTGGCTTTTGTTCTTGCTCATAACGTGCAATCACCTCGCAGAGGATTTCCGTACACTGACCACCCACGGCGGCAGGCGCACACAGAAAGGGCAAGGTGTTGAATAAGGCACGTCGAACGTCGAGCTTCGCTTCCTCTAAGAGCACAGCCCAGAGGGTAGGGTAAAAGCCAATCTTGGCTGGGTCTAGTGGAATGGATCCTTTGGGATTCTTCGAATACTTGCCACGACGGGGTTTGGCCGTTACAGCTTGAAGGGCAGAAGTTCGGCCAGTCGTGGGTGCACGAGTGACTTGCATAGTGGCAGCACCCCCACGAGGGGTGGCATCCTCGCAAGTCCGCAAATCGGTAGGACAGTCCTCGTGTGCGCGGGGGATGGTAAAGGTGACTCCGCGAGCTCTCGGAACGCTAGTACCGAGGTCTCGAACACTTGGAGCAACTGGTTCTTGAGCACGAGGGCGATCCACATTGCGATCAGCTTGAATGTTGGTTGTACCGGCATCCCGGGCAGCTGGCACAGCAGGCTCCGAGTCATCGACTCTCGGAACAATGGTACCTGCCTCATCGTCCTCCATGTCATGGTCGGTAGGAGAACGCCTCCTCCTCCTCTTAGCGCCGCGATTGTCTCCACGAAGGATCCCTGCCCGAACATTGGACAGATAACCTGGAGAAGGTGATTTGCGGCGGCGGTTCGTCAGATGGTGGGAGTCCAGTAGATCATAGTCCATATCAACCTGTATTCAGAGTTGGATCACGGATATTAGTAAGGGTAAAGACGTCCTTACCTGCTCGTCACCTCGGCGCACAGCTTGAACAACACAGGGTTCATGCTGGTCACAATGGCTGAAGCGCAGACCCTCAATTTCATCGTCCTCGCCCTCATCGCCATGGATACTCTGCAGTTCTTCGCGCTCACTTCTACGAGCATACTCATCCTCGTCGGTATGATCCAACGGGCCGGGTGGGTCCTCATTGTTCTGCCGGTCCGGAACTTGGGGCCGGTGAGTGTCCTGGACATCAGTATACAACAATTCTGTAGCGTGATATTAGTTACTGTGGAGCATAGTGAATGACCTCACCATTATCATCCACTTGTCTGACCGTGGCTGGCCGTCCCTGGGCCTCAATGTCAGTGTCCTGAACACCATCATTTGAGCCAACATCCGACAACGTGCCGTCGAACAGATCGGCTGCGTTAGGTCGTGCCACAGCCTTGGGGTGCTCGTTCGTTTTCAAGTGCAGCTTCAACAGTTGAGGGCATAGGCGATCCCTATCGTAGTCCTGAGTTGTTTGTGTACCGACGTAAGCAGCGGGCGGTTGTTGGGACTGCAAACCGTAACAGCCTTGTGGGCCCGACTGAGTGATACGTGGCTGAGGATGTGTGAACGTCTCATCGACTTGCATGGTGTTTGCGGTCGTCTCCTCACAAATCGTTAGTAGGCCTCGTTGTAGAAAATGAAAATTTTGTTCTTACCTGTTGCTTCCTGTTTTTGCGAGTTCGACGGTGTGGAGTCGGAGCCATTGGATTGACTTGGCTGTCTGTCGTATCGAGCCCATTCGGCCGCTCTTTTCGCTGTGTGTCCTCGAGCGCAAGCGCGACTCTCTTCAGCTGAGCGACGTATCCACCTTTACCAGCCGTTGAGCGGGCAGGACGGCGAGGAGTTTCCGGAACGGGGGGATTCAACGAGTCGGAGTCTCCAGCCAAACGAGTGGCCCTGGCCATGAAGGAATCTGAGCGAGAAGTGACGCCAGAAAGAGACGAGGGAGTCAATTGAAAAGGCCCTGGGAAAAATTGTGAAGGGCGTAGCGTGTTTGAGTTTAAACGACCGGACTCTACAAGCCACTACGCGTCCTTATTTGAGTGAGCGTGAACGTTGGCATAAGTAGTGCCGGCAGGGAGGCGATCGTCTTGCCGTTTGAAGTACAGCTCCCGACGTTCTTGAACGACGGAGAAGGTCCCTTGTGCACAAAGCTTCTCCATGATCGGGGGCGGCCACAGCACGCTGATTGGGTTAATTGATTCCGAGCAGTGTGGAGGCACATTGTCTTACTAATCCAAGAGGCGATACATATGCTACACAACACATAACATGCCAGTACTTACAAAGCTTCGGAAACCACATAAAAGAACTCTTTATCGAAGTACTTATTTAAGTAAAAAGCTTGAGAGCCATGAATGCTGTTCCAGTGAGTGAAACGGCCATCAGCAGCAGGGCCGAAACGAGGTACGATGTGTGCGTAAGACCTAAGCTGATCCAGCGGAAAAACATCACCAAAATCTTCGCCGGACGCGCGCTTCGCTCTTTTGAGAACGTGAAGACCCGTGCTGGCCTCGGTCGAATTACCACACTGGGGCACTATGTCCAATCTCTCAGCATAAACAAGCGCACGATTTGCCCATGGGCTTCGTGTTCTCCTCGGGGAAGCAGGACACATAATGAGACGTACAAGAACAACAGAGTGTCCTACATAAGGTTGAGAACTGTGAGGTGTTGTAGCATCGCGAGAACGTACCTCGCAACCCACTTTTTGGCCATTGAAACGATTCGTCCACTTGCAGCACAGCAGCTTCATATCGCCCGTGTTTCCAGGTTCGATCAGGTGGTCGGGCATGAATGGTGAACGACGGAGCAATCTGGTCTGGATGGAAATACGATCTTTGCTGGAGGCGAACCTTGAACCAAACCTGGAGTTCGGTGAACGGGAGATCAGCATTGCGATCAGAACGTCGTGGACCACCGAAAGTATGAAACCGAGAATGAGTGGGCGATGTCCCCTCACGCTTCACATAGTCACCGAGTGCTGCGCAGAGACCTGGGAGTCCAAACAGCTCAGTGACTTCTTCAATAGACTTGCGGCGGTAACCGGGTTCAAAGTTGAGGTGGATGGCTGTTGAGCCGGCAACGATGGTGCGTGGCAGAAAAAAAGTGTGAGCCCCCCTTGCAGCGACCTGGAAGAAATCGGTCGTGGCGCGTTTTCCGGACCATAAATCTTGCAATACAGCTTGATCATTGTCGTCAACCTCATTAACCTCACCATCGGAACCTTCATCCTCGTCCTCGTCCTCTCCTTCGTCCTGACAGTGGCAAGCTGCTTGATTTGCTTTGAGAGATACTGCAGTCTCAAATAGTCTTCGCTTCTCCTCACGATCAAGGAAACGGCATATTTGCTGGTCGTAATTCTGGTTATTCGTCATGGCAGCCGGATCCTTTACGACTTCGATATGAGCATGCTCTGTGGTATCAGCCGACCATTGCAGCAATGACCCCACCTGCGTGATGCTCGGAACGACATGCTGCATCAACTCCAGTTTCGGTATGTTGAAGTGATTCAGAGGGCCATGCCGGCCTTGACGGAGGCCATTGTCCAAGATCACTTGCTTGTGCTCGTGGAACTCGTCCAGTGCAGCCTGAATCCTGTCCCGTGTGCGCGTGCTGATAGCTGGAGCCTGAGATAGATACCTAAACTCCACGAGGGCGCGGATTGCAGTGACAACACGCGAATCGACGCCACCGGCGATCACGACTACGAGGTACCGCAGGATGTCTCTTTGGGCTCGTCCACCGACCTGCTTGAGCTTCGTTATTCCTCGGCTGAAGTGGCGAAGGCCGGTGATTTTTGGCAGGACAGAGAAACGAAAATCAATTTCGCCATCACCCAGAGCATCATGATGCCGGCACCAAGGGACGTCGTGGTCCCAGCTTTCTCGGAGCCAATGGTGGAGTCCTTCAGGCGTCAGAAAGTGGGAGGGCTCAGCAAGCGGCCAGTCACGCCAGAATGGGCATGCCACCCCACTTAGGCGATACTGCTCGCATGCTTCGAAATAAGCCATGATGTCCACGTCTGCCTCGAGGTGCTTGACGGAATACAGCTGCTGCAAAGTTGTTTCCGCAGTGCGTGGCGGAAGCCTGACCGGGTTCCCGAACTCTTTATTTGAAGCAAGTGTGACCGGCGACGTTTGACCACGGACACAAGCGAGAAGACAGGCTTCAGGGGTGTCGGCGATGTAGGATACGAGCGGTGTGAAACAGTAGCGTTGATTGCCGAGAGGATCGGGCATCGTGCACCCGATTCGTGCTGCTTCCTTGAGGGGCTCGAGTACGGTGTCCAGGCATTGGTGGAATAAGCGGGCTTCGAGGAGAGACCGCATTCTGGGTGATTCATGGATAAACTCTGGGATTGGCATTAACCCCAAGAGTAAGAATGCGTGGGAGGATGCCTTGTTTCGAATGCTCATCTTGATATTGGCTAAACTGATTAACAAAGGATGTGCAGCCTTTCCTCCGCACATATTTGTGATGTGCGTTTTATCCGACAAGAGGATAACGCCACACAACGTAGCGCCGAGGGGGATTTTCTCCTAAGTGACAAGTTGTTGAGAAACGTTCTCCGAGTCCAGTGAATTACGATACCCACCTGCATTTTCCAGCACCCATCACTGCTCATCCACTTGTCGTATACCCTCACGTCACGCTCAGCAGACGTGTAGATGTGATAGGGAGAGTAGTCGATGCTTTGCGCAAACAGCGGGTGGTTAAACAATAGCTTGACGCAGTCGAGGGCATCACGGTAATAAAGATGAACGGGCTCCTTTGTAGGATAAGTGGTAGGGAGGATCCGGTAGCTCCAAGGTGGGCCAGATGGTAGAGATTCGGCGCGAGAACGTAATTCGCGTGCCGTCCAAAAGGAAAGTGGTAGCTTCTTGGTCTAAGAGGAATTCAGTGGTTGGAGAAGAGTAATATGATCAACTTACGATGTCCAACGATAGGTATTCGTCAATTTTGCACATACTGAGGCCCGACTTCAACAGGAAATTGGCCATCGACCAATCATTTGAGTCCACAAACGGATAGTACGGTTGAGCGTGCCGGTGTGCCGCATACTTATCCTTGTCGAACTTCGAGAGGAAAGTCTCCCCCGCGCCGTATACGTTGGATGCGCCTTCGTAATGTTCCACCACCCAGCCGCATTCACGGAAACCCTGGGCCAAGTCCGGACCATCTTCCATGTCAGCATCTTTGTCGGGGGGCACCAGAAACGGAAGCTCGTCACGGTCTAAGTCTTCGTCGTCTTCTGGCCCAGGATCTTCGGCTAACGGGCAGGCAAAGGAAGGGGGAGGCGATTGTGAAGGTTGGGGGACATGTGACGACACTTCATGAGAAACAGTGGGTACTTCGAGCTCGTCTTGAAAGTTGCGATCGTGGCAATGAGACTGGGGCTGTTGGAGGTGTTGCTCGATACCATTCAGCGAGCTAAACGGCTTGAGACACCAGGTACACCTGTACATGGGACCTGTGGTGAGGGAAGAGGTCGAAATTTGTCGTCCGGCCATTGACATAAACGCGGCAGCGAGGATACAACCTGTCGATCAGACGGCGATTCGTCGAAGTAGACCTCAAGGCCCATCAGATTGCGGCGAAACAAAGTGGGATCAATTATTCTCATGGGTTTTCACTTCTAGCATGCCACACAGCCCACACCAAAGCTCGGACGTTCTGTCTGACTCTGTAGACAACGACATCGTATCGGTGGCCGACCTTGTCTATGTGAACAGTGTCGCCCAGCCAGAGCGGGAATCCCGTTCATCTGAGGACTCGACCCACAGCAACGTCAGCACGGTTCCGGGGACACCCATCAGCAAAACACAAAAATGTTGTCAGAGATACAAAACAATACATAGTAATGTAAAGGAAATGTGTATTAGCCAATGCTGTATAGCCTTTCAAAACAACCCAGCTCACCAGAGCATTATAGGAAAGCTTGATCATTGGAACAAAACATCCCAAGTATTTCATACCCCCATAGATGGATAGCTACACAGGAACATGGCATTCAATGACGGAAGTGTTTTGCTGATCTTGCTTGACAAGGTTTCTGTGGTACCCAAAAATCGTGGGAAAGTATAGCCCCTGTCTTACCAGATTTTGCCGAGATGGACTTTGCCTGCGCGTCGCACAGTAGCCACAGTAGCGTTGCCTGCACCCTCACTCGCACCTTCTTGCCTGCCTCACCCTCACTCGTCTCGCCTCGCCCTCATCTTACCCCCCTCACCCTTTCCTCGCTCTACCCTGGCCCTCATATCGCGTGACGTGTATCGTCACCCGATGCGCTTGCGAGCGCGCATCGAGTCGCCTCGCGCTCTACCCCGACTCGTCTCGAGACGCCCTCGCCCTTCCTCACCTCCCTCACCATCACTCACTTCGCCTGGCCTAGCCCTCACCCTTACCCTTACGCCGTGGTCACCACCTTGTGCCTCACCTCACGCGTCCTAGCCCTCACCCTTGCCCTTGCACCACCTCGCACCTGTACACGCTCGTGCGCGCGTGCCCTCGCCTCGTCCTCTTCCTTGCGCCACTTGCATCTCACCCCACCTATTCCCTCTCGCTTGCCCTGCCACACAACCCAACCAGCGGCAGCGACGACAATGGTGCGTGCCACACAGCCCAACCAGCGCTGATGACGACGAGCACGCGTGCGCGTGCGCGTGCCCCACGACCAGGCCAGCGACGAGGAAGACAGCGAGGGGGACGGTGTGCGCTGCCACATGGCCCAGCCAGCAAGGACGAGGACGAGGACGGCGCATGCGCGTGCCACACAGCCCAGCTAGCGACGACGAGGGTGCATACGCGTGCCACACGGCCCGCTCAGTGGCGATGACGAGGTGGGGGACGACAACGACAACGACGACGGTGCATATGTGTGCCACACTGACCACCCAGCGAGGACGAGGACGATGCATGTGCACGCACACGGCCCACCCAGCGACGACAAGGACGAGGACGAGGACGGCGCGCACGGTGCGCCACGCGCCACGCACCCTTTGCAACGAGGACGATGAGGACGACGATACGGAGGGCGAGCCACGCGCCCCACGGAATGATGACAATGACGACGACGAGTGGGTGTGCCGCGTGCTATACGCAACAAGGACGACATGATCTCGCCATCGGCGCAGCGCAATTGA
>QFES01007772.1:0-30689 GCA_003316375.1 Tylopilus plumbeoviolaceoides
GCGGTGCCGTCAGGTACATCTGCCCCCGAATTTGACTATGACGAGGTGAGCAATGAGAAAATCGCTTCCGTACTGCCTCGTGTAACTACACATTAGCCTCCTTCTCCCCTGTCGGATGAGAACCCCCTCGAGGTCGATAAACTACCCCACGAACTCTCCCGAGATCACCAGTCCTTGCATCACGATGTACCGGTGACCGTGTCTGCCGAACGCGAGGTAATTGACTCACAGTTAAATGAGTCATCCAATGGAAACCGACATCGGGCCCATGGGGGGTCCCAGACGATGTTGAAACGGGGCAATCGCGATCGGACACCTAATGAAGCTCGTGCTGGAGACTCTCCTAAGACGAGTACAACGCGGACCAAGGCCCCACCATCCTCTCAGCGGCCTTCGGTTGTGACCTTCGCCCAGCGGGTCAAAGTGAGCATGTGCTTTGTATGACTGAGAAAGCATGGATATCTGACCGATTGCTTTTAGCGGGTAGTTACAAAGAGTGTCGTTAGACCGGCACGTTCACGCTTCGATTTGTTTATGGACCTCGTGTACTTGCTGATGCTATAATCTACAGAGGAAAAAAAAGGCACCCAAAGACGTCCCAGAGCCCGTGGCGTCCGGCGAACCATCCAAGGTTGCCACGACCTCGGACGAAATTCAACTCGTAGCCACCGGGCCATCCAGTGCACTCTCAGAAGGTGGTCTTGCCAAAGCCACGGACGAGACGAAACCCGCGGCCACCGTGCCGTCCAGCGAGCTACCCAAGACAGGCACGCTCTCAGAAGGCGGTCCTACCAAAGTCCCAGGGGAGACGAGACCCGTGGCCGCCGGTGGTGCCCCACACCACAGTGAGGTGCTGATGGTCGTCTTCATGCCCTTGGACGCTCAGGCTCACGTTTATTCTTGTAGCGAGGACCTGTTGATAGAGAACCCTCTTCATACAATATCAACCTCAACTGTTCGATATTGATATCGATACCTTCGTGGCTTTGTTGTGGTCGCAGAGGCCATCACGATGGCGTGCGTTAGATGACTGTCATCTCCATATCATTCATGGGCACTCGTCGCTGATTCTGATTGGATCATACACGGACACTGGATAGAACAGCAATGACCAGTCGTAGCACAAAATAATACCGCAGACTATGTAATTATCTTGTCCGAATCAGATCCTCGATAATGGTCCTCTTGAAACGCTCTGCTGCGATGGCACTGCTGGAGGCGAGTTCCTGTTGTGATCATGCCAATGATTGTCATATGAACCACCTACGACGTCATGCCCGGCTTCGTTCGACGGCGTGTTCCTGTGGCTGTCAGCATCTCAAGGCTGAGACTGCCACTCGTCGGTGGGTTGGGTCCTGGGCGATGTTCTCTTGCCAGAAGTTCATAATTGGGTTCAGTCTCGACTTGAAGGGCTAATCTTTGCTTGGATACCTCTGGACAGGGTCCATCTTCAGACTGTGACTGTCATGGTACACGACATGCTCAGTGACCGGGCCCCGTTGCTTCCAGGCCTCATTTGCCACATTCCCAGCTGAATCTTGCTTGGTTGGTCCGAACAAGCATCGGCACTATCGAACGATGAGTGCACATACCACGTAGACATCGTGCCATCGTCCACCTAAACCGCATCAACCAGCTAAAAGTAGCAACAAACTGTACCACAAGCATCATTTGACGTTGGGAGGAGTCCATTGAGAAGCTTCTACCCACCGTAGGCCCAGTGGCACACCCTAAGGTGAATATAGATATACGCACAGTGGAAAAGCTTGAAAAGCTTCCCCGCAAGACCGCCTTCAACTCAGCTCGTCAAGTGGCCAACGCCAGTGCAGACCTAAGGATCGGAGAAGCCATGAGCGCCCAGGGATACGAGGCGCTTAATAAATGGACACATGTTCGTGAGGAAGCTTGCTGCTTACCACGAGTCGCCCCCTTCTTGACACCTCTAACTCGACAGCGACGCGCACGGACCATTGGGGAAAATGTCGGCGACCGTGACAAAGCGAGGTGCGTGGTTGTCCTTGAAGGCTGTTGACAGTGCTCACAGTTCAGTTAGAGCATTATTTTGAGGGGGCGAGTGTTCATCTGCGACGAAGGCGCGTGGCAGACGGAGGAGAGGCCGGAGAGCAGACAGGGCTGAACGTGAACGCAATTTCGGTCTCAAGGGATGGGACATCGGTCGTGTGTGGAGTCGAAAAGAGAGGAGCGATTGTGTGGGACGCCGAGATCCGAGAAAAGATGATCGAGGTGGAGAGCGGAGAGTCTGTGAATGCGGTCGACGTCGCGCCCGACTCTACACGATTCGCGACCGGGACTGACAAAGACTGGTTGGACCACTCCGACATGACAGTGCTGTGGGGGGTATCAGATTTTCCCCTGATGGTCAGCGTCTCGCCACTACGTCAGGCTCGGGCAACGACTCAAGTCACTCGATCCGTGTCTTCGACATCGACAACGGCGACCAGCTAATTTGTATCAAATTACCACTCCCCATGTTTCCGTCGACACCCATTGCCTGGTCTCCGAACGGTCAACAGCTCTTCACCACATCCCGAGACAACACAATCAAATCATTCGATTCAACCACCAGGACCCAGTTATCCACATGGAAAATCCATGAAGGCAATCCACGTCACATGTCCATCGCTCTCTCTTCAAACAACCGTTTCATTGCCGCCTGCACTGGTCGTTTCGTCTCGTTTTGGGACACCTCGACTCATTCCCAGCTAGGCGTTGTCGAGGACACAGAAAAGATACAGTCCCTCGCCTTGTCGCCTGCTGGTGATTGCCTCATCACCGGATCTGACGACTCGAGGAGAACCATCATTTGGAATCTCCATCATATTATCCCAGTGTCATACCTCCCAACCAGCGTAAGTGTTGAAATCCTCAGCTCGAGAGTACAGTTGATTTATCAATTTCCCTTCTTGCACCCATGAAATCCATGTTTGACCTGACCTCAGGACGTATGTGCTCATCGGGTTTAGTTGTTAACCTCGGATGACATACCTCTGTTCTTTTGCTCAGACGCAAGACGTGAGCTCAAGAGCTCAAGATCAGCCTGATGCTCAAAACGAGGAGCAGTCGCCGCACCACGATGCAACACAAAATACTGCCGAGGTAAGTATCTGCGTCATCCGGTAGTTGAAATTATTCACTGATACTTCCGGCCCAATGAGACATCACGTTCTGAGCCTGCGGAGCAGACAGGTAACATAGATGACGATGCCATACTCGAGGTACGATGGAGTACGCCCCTCCCACAAGATAGCACTGATGGTGGTAACAGACCGCGGTGCTGTCAGATACATCTGCCCCCGACTTTGACTATGACGAGGCGAGCTATGAGAAATCGTTTCCGCACTACCTCGTGTTAACTATACATTAGCCTCCCTCTTCGTTGTCGGATGAGAATCACCCCGATCTCGGTAAACTACCCCACGAACTCTCTCGGGATCGCCAGCACTTGCATCCCGACGCACCGGTGACTGCGTCTACTGATCGCGAGGTACTTGACTCACAGCCAAATGCCGAGTCGTCCAATAGAAACCGACGTCGGGTTCATGGGGGATGGTTCCAAACGATGTTGAAACAGAGAAATCGCGATTGGACACGTAGTGAAGCCTGCTTAGGTGACTCTCTCCAGACGAGTACAACGCGGATCAAGGCCCCACTTTCCAAAAGGCTTTCGATGATGTCTCCCGCTCAACGGGTCAAAGTGAGTATATGCTTTGTATGATGAGAAGGCATGGATATCTGACCGATCGCTTCAGCGGGTGGTTACAAAGAGTGTTGTTAGACCACCGGTACGTTCACGTTTCGATTTGCTCGTGGACCTCATGTACTTACTGATACTATCCAGAGGAAAAAAGACGAGCCCAAAGACGCCCCCAAAACCGCGTCATCCGGCGAGCCACCAAAGACCGCCACACCCTCTGACGGCGGTCCTGTCAAAGCCTCGAATGACATGAAACCCGTTGTTGCAGTGTCATCCAGAGGATCGCCCCAAACAGCTCCGCCCTCAGAAGTTGGTCCTGCCAAAGCCCGGGGCGAGATGAGACCCGTGGGCGCCGGTGGTGTCCCACGCAACAATGAGGTGCTAGTCGTCTTCGTGCCCTTTAGACGCTCAAGCTCACGTTCTTTTCATAGCGGGAACCCGCTCATAGGGAGCCATCGTTTTACAACCTCAACTTTTATTGTTCGATATCGATACCTTCATGGATATGTTGCGGGCGCAGAGGCCATCACGATGTTGGCCCGTATCGTTCATAGGCGCTTATATCACACATGGCCAGTCTTTTGGATTGCATGGACGCTCGAATACGTAGCAATCACCGGTTGTAGCACAGATGATACCACTCGTCTGAACCGGGCTTCACTAAAGCGTTCTGGTACGGCACTGGGGAATACGAGTTCCCGTCACTATCACGTCCAATGGGTGTCATAAAAAAGCCTCTGCACCCGAGTGCTGATGAATTAAATGTCGACGCCGAGAAACTGGTGGCTCCTTCAGACCCAGTATCCGCATCGCGAGCGCCGCGAGGGTGCGCACCTGGATCTGGAAACATGCGAGCAACACGTGAAGCATACGAGACGACGTGCGGGTACATGAGGAAAGCCTGCGTGATGGAAACTTGAAGATACGCCGTTTTCATTCGACAGCGCGTTCTTAGTCGTGTCGTCTAGAGACCGCTACAAGGCTGACTTGCTCAGTGCGCATTCCCGCCAGAAAAGAAATATTTCCTTGCTTAGATGGCCCATAACGAGTGTTTTTGGGCTTGGTGATCAGAGACTTCTCTTTGCTTGGATACCGATTCTGAATTGAGCTCGGGAGTTCAATGTTCAAGTTTCAGTCCATGGTTATTCAGATTACATGTCACGGTACACGAATCGAATCGCTCACTTGCACAGTCGCTCCCTCGTCCGCCGCATTCCCGTCAGAATAATACTTTATCGGGCGGAAGCTGCCCTATCGTAAAACATGCAGGGACTGGTCCAAGCCTCCGGGTGCACAAGCGGATGCGGGGGTTGTTGGCCAAGGCGCGCACGGAGAGGACATGGAAAAGCAAACACCATTCTCTCATCCTTGTATCTACAGCGGGCAGCCCGTTTTTCCAGGCTTATGAACTTTATGTACATCAGCTACCAAATCAGCCGACATACTCAGAGTAAGTGGACATACAAACACACTTGACCGCCTTCAGCGGCCGGTCGGGATAGTGTCACCTACGTTTGTCAAATAAGTGGTCGGCACGGCGGACCTAAGTAGGATTTGAGGATGTTATGTATCATGACTCACTTATGCATCATTCATTCCTTTCTTTTCTTTTCTTTTCGTCCTCTTTCTTGATTTATCCCATCTATATGCTATATGCAATGAATCTGTTGCCCTCTTCGACGGCCCTGTGGCCAGACAGGCGTATGGAACGAACCGACAATACCTTTTTACCTTGATGATGTTTTCGCCAGCTCTTTTCGTTACTTGCAGAAAGACACGGCGTGCCATCGCATCAAGCACTAAGCGTCCCGTTTCGCTCGTTGATCCTCGCAAACAACGCGTTGTTGTCAGTGAAACTCGTTTTCAGCGTGTCGAAAGTTTTGGCGACTATTATGCTTCGACAAGCGGTCCCATCCTGAAACCATGCTTCGTATCAGAAGATCGGGATCCCGTCACAAACCTTGTCTGTTGCATGGTGCCTCGAACTTTTGTCGAACGTCCAGAGTCATTGATCCCCAATTTAGGTATTTCGAACGCACCGAACGGCCCGGTCCGAACCTTATCACTTGCTTCGCACTGCAGTTCGGAGTGTTCGGACTCGGCCTCTGAGTCCGATGAGGTTATTCCGTAAGCGACTGTAAAGTAGCAGTTAATGGACAACCTCGTGAGGCTCTGGGGTCGTGCTAACGAAAACAACTCTCGGGCTGACAAGGGAGCCTGAGGTCTATGATGTACAAGTGGTAGCTGGAGCTGTAGTAGCGGGCTCGTTCGGACTCTGAGTCCGATGAGGTCATTATGTAAGCCAATATAAAGTGATATAAAGTAGCAGCACAACACAGCGGCTCGGATCAACTTTACACACACCATTCATGGCGCACATGGACAAAGAAATTGCAGGACCTACGACTGCGTTATCCAATCTTTCCACCGAAATGGGCCCCCCCTGCTTCATTTATCACCTTACTACCGATATCCTTGAATTAATTTTCATTCGGTGCGCTCGCAGCTACTTTTGCGAGGATCGCGGCCATCCCATCCATAATGCACCGAGTTGGGTCAACGTTTCCTACGTCAGCCGTCATTGGCGCAACGTTTCCTTGAACTGCCCAAGCCTTTGGACTTACCTCTTTATCACTTCGTCGCGGTGGACGCAGGAGTTGTTGGCGAGATCGAAGCAGGCCTCATTGAAGGTAAACGTGAATCTGCATCGCTGGGATCAAATTTCTCGGGGCTCTCGCTTTGTGGAGCAGGTGATGAACCACGTAGAACGCATCGAGCGGTTCTGTCTCAGCCTTCCCATTCGTGACTATGAGGTTCTTTCCAAATTGTCATCACCTGCTCCTCGCCTGCGACACTTGCAAATCATGACGGAGGGGTACCCAGATGAGTGGTATTTGCTGCCTTTTGGTGGAGAAACCCCATCTCTTCGTACAGTCGAGCTCGTCGACTGTCCGTCGCCCTGGTATTCACTGGACCTGAGTCGCTTGACGGCGCTCCAGCTATCCCACATTCCTATTCAGTTCCAGCAAGACACGATGGAGTTCCTAACTACTCTCGGTCGTATGCAAGAACTTCGGCATCTACATCTCAACGATACCCTTGCCAGCGCCACTGGGTTTCTTTCCAATCCAGTGTTCCATAGCTTGCAGAAAATCAAGTTACCCCATCTCTCGACGTTGTCACTTTTTGCCCCACTTTCCACGGTGATTGCGTTTCTGTCTTGCACAGAGATCCCCATAGGGGTCGAAGTCAGGCTGGAACTTGACTGTCTTGCCGAGGTTCCCTCCCTTGATGAGTATGACCTATTCTGTTCGGTCCTCGCAGAACGATATGGCATATCCGCGAATCAAGTACTCTCACCCCTCCGCATTCTCTCGCTGGACATCGTATACACACTTGGAGGATGGGCAAAACTTAGTTTCGGTGCATCGGAGCGGGATTCTTCCGCCCGCGACGTTCCTCTCCAAATGCTCCTCAGTCTCGACCAATCACGGACGACGGAGGATAGGGATTATATTATAACACGCATCTGTTGCTCCATGCCTTTGTCCAACGTCCAGAGCGCTTGCATCATCGACCCTCCGTCTTCTCCCCACTTTTGGACCGATGTCTTGGGACATCTTCCAGATCTGCGACACCTCGAATTGAGCAATGGATCCATGCCAGACCTAGCATCCGCACTCTCACTCTCGTCGCATGATCGCACGGAGGAACAGGTTCAAGTTGATCATACCAACCGAAGTCCACGTTGGATGCTTGTCCCCGCTTTGGAGGAGCTGGAACTCCATGATATCTCGTTTTCGGTAATGCCGGAAGGTGATACGGATTCGCTCCATGTCGTTGACGTCTGGTCACTTCGCGATGCTCTTGCCACCCGGACAAAGCCTCGTGGTCGACTCAGAATGACTCAATGTGAACGACGGGTCTCGGAGTACCATCTGAGACAGTTCGACTTGGAAGGGTGGTGGGGAGATGGTCACTGTCATGTGGACATGGATGATGCTGAAGATCATGACGAAGACCAATGAACGCAGACCACACAAGGTTAATTTTGGATGGGAAGACATTATGATTTAGTCGCACGTTCTCTTTGCTGTCAATGTATATACGAAAGTGAACATCATGTACTATATCAAGACGGGTGAGAGGAGCCAACTGGCAAGTCCCAACCAATTCTGCTTGAAAAACATTGCACGCAAACTGAACATCGGGGCTGTCACTCCCTCTGAATGGATAAAGGAGTAGATATTCGTTCCGAGGTGTCGTCCTTGTCCTTGTCTCGTCGGCGCTTTCCGAAGACTGTGGAGACGAGCCTTGTGGCTTCATTTCTGCCTCGCGCTGCTCACCTGGGCCGATAATGCTCCAGGCAGAGAAAATCGTCACGCCAAGCACGTAGTAGCCTGAAGGTCCCATCTCCGAGTCTGCCCTTTCGTGTCACCGTTCAAGTTGACCGTAACACTGGACATTCCACCCTCCTACTAGTAACCGTTCCGCTCAGTGCTCGGCGCCGCCTTACTCTTGTAAGGTCTACTTCCACCGCGATTGTCATCATGGGTACCCTCACCATCCTTGCGCCGTTGAGTAGGGAAGGTCGTTACTGCAGCCAACATCCAAATGCTCCTTTTCCCCGAAGTTATCGTCTCAACTCGTCGATAACTACCCGTCCATACTCGCTTCACTCGGTATGTGTTATGCGATGCAGGTTCATTGTGTCGATCGCTGTGTAATCCTTTAGCTGCTATAGCACCACACCACCCATGCAAATTCAGCACGAAGAAGAACCTGTACATGAAAACGATTCGTGCTTTTGATAGAGGTAAAAAAAAAGTCACTAACGAAGCGCATAGCTCGTACATGGCTCTGTCTGGTTACCGTACACACACACCATACTCTGTCATCGGGCAATAAACCAAGCAAAGTACTACTTGCTGGCGTTCACAGCCGGGAACAGATCGAGATGGTGTATGGTGACGAACTGCTCTATCTGCTTCACTTGCAGACTTCCATCCTCGTCAGGAGCAAACTCGACGATCCAGAGTGACTCGTCCGTTACGTCCTGCCCGTCAAAGCCCTTGGTGTCAAGGGAAGACTGGGGACGCCATGTTAGAGTTCTGCGAGATTAACAATCCGGATACGAACGTGAACGACAACTTTCCCTGGGGATTCCACGATGGAATGGTAGGTAGGCTACGATATGGATTTAGCTTGGTAAGGATGAGTACTAGTAGGCAACTGGTATAACTCGCCTGCTCGAATTGGACGGGGGTGCTGAAGAGCTTTGCAGATGTTGCAAGGCATTCATCTTTATTTACCGTCGGCTTGCCGAGAGATTGAGGATGAAAGACAAGGTGAAAGTCCTTGTGCAAGGTATTTGCGGTGATGTTCGAGTCCTTCTCGGTGATTCCCCGGTATATTTCTTTAATAAGTTTCATCTGAGGAGAGGTATAGCCTGCTAGGTCGACGCCCATTTTATCACAGTGCCAGTGACTGAATGAGGTGGTGGTCCTGTTTAATGTGCCAGGCGGTCAGATTCCAGGATTAAATATCAGCGCAAACCTTCTGCCAATCATTGGGCCAGGTCGGTCCTATCATGCTGCATGTAATCAATTGAAAACCTGATATGTCGAGCACGGTGGGGATACCAGCCTGAGTCCGGATGGTCTGGTGATCAACCAACCGTCGACAGCCTCAGTAAGCAGGTGGTCTGGTCACCTGATTACTAGTGAGTCTAGATAAGGACCGGCGTAGTGAACGTTACTCGGATGGGCCTAGTCTCGAACCAGACGTCCTAGAATGGGCCGCCATCATGATATTGCCGCATATCTGCCCTGTCTTCGTTACTCGCTAAAATGAAATGTTCATCGCAATGGGCTCTGGGACTGTGGTGCTGCTCTTACTAGGCAGCCAGGCTGTAACATCGGGATCCAGTCGAGCAAAGAACGGCGGCGAATATCGAATACTCACCCACTGGCATTAATGATTAAGCAGACTCTAAAACCAACCAGGAAAGGCTGGGGTGATGATGATTGGTCAGGGCATGCGGCGGAATCGGGGTTCGTTACTAAGAAGAACGGCATGGAGTACTTGGTTTCACTCGATGCTCTGAGTACTTACTGTAGACCGATGAGATGAAGCCAACTTCGACAGAAGCGAGTCAAGAGTTCTAAGTCTCCAGTCCGAGTTCGTATACAGAGATTCCAAGTTTACAGGGGCAACCAAAGAGGTGCATAGCTCTGTCAGATTATCGTACACATATACACCAGGTGTCACGCATGCCATGTTCCGTCATCGGGGGACAAACGAGGCAGAGTGTTACTTGGCGTGGAATACTTCAAGGTAGTGCGTGCTGATGAATTGCTCTAACCCCTTCAATTTCAAACTTCCATCCTCGTCGGAAGCGAACTCTAGGATCCAGATTGATTCGTCTGTTTCGTCCTGCGCGGACAAGCCCTTCGCTTTAACGGAAGCCTGTTGTAAGCAGGCACGCTGAGTTTAAGTATATGTTACATAACATAGAGAAGATTGGGATACGGACGTGAATAACGACCTTCCCTGCAGCTTCTACGATGGAATTCCAGGTAAACTACGAGCGGGATTTAGCCTGAGGAGGAGAGGAGGAGGAGTGGCAACGCGTATAACTCACCTCAAATTGGGCAGGAGTGCTCAAGAATCTCGCTACCGATGCAATCCATTCATCTCTGTTTACCGGCGGTTTGCCGAGAGATTGTGGATGAAAGACATGGCGGAAGTCCTTATGCAAAAAGTTGGTGACGCGATTTGAGTCCTTCTCAATGGCTCCCTGATACATCTCATAGATGAGTTTCATCTGAGGAGAGGTAGCATAGCTTGCTAGGTCGATGCCCATCTTAGAAAAGTGACTGGATGAGGTAGTGGTCCTGTTCAAAGGTCCTATTACATGCCAGACCCAGACGTTAATGTTAAGTATCCGCACAAAACCTTATGCCTGTGGCCACGTCGGACTCATCCGAGTCGGGGATCGATTCAAAGCTTAATAAGTCGTCGAGCACGGTGAGAATCGAGTCTAGATGATGGTCTGGTGACTAACCCTTCTCGACCGTCGACGGCCTCAGTCGGCAGGCGGTCTGGTCATCAGATTAACTTGAAATCCAGATAAGGATGGGCGTGGTGTGAGGGCCGCATATCGCCATTTGTCTGTCCGCTTTCACATAAGGTTCCATGGATGATCATGCAACGCCGGGCGTTGTGGTGCTGTACATAGTGCTGCCGGCTGAGAAGGTCACGGGCATCCAAACCTCTTTTCGGATGGACGCAGGCATGAGGGAGAGGTGGTTGGAGTGAGAGGGTGGTAGTATGGATCGGGCGAAAGTCACGGTGGCGCGCGCCGCCTGCTTACCTACGCTCGGCCAAGACGTGGATATACTCAAAAACTTTTCTCTCTCACAATACTCTCGCCAAAGTACATTCGAAAGACTGGAGTCCGGCGTAGAAGGACACCAAGAAGGTCATTCATTCCTTAGCATCATTCCGTATCCACTCATTCACATTTCAAGCCACTCGGCTGTCAGCCTTGGCCCGGGGTTATATTGCGAAGTCTCTAGCACAAATCTGGATGGTAATATTGAGGAAGACTTGCAGGTTTTCGACCTCGCATAAGTTGGAAACTGCAGTCAGAACGAGAGCTTTCTGTACTCATCTGACGAGCAGACCCATCGTGAGCTTGGAAAGAGGAGAGTCTTCGAATCCCCGAGATTTTCATTCCAAATACTCAACGTACTACTGGCGAGTTCAACTAGTTTTACAGAGATAAGAAGTTGCTAATGAAGAAGGGCATAACTCTGTTTGATTATCGTACTCATACGCAGAGAAAGCAAAAGATATTACTTTTTGGCGTGGAAAAATTCAATGTGGTTTGCAGTAATGAACTGCTCTAGCCCCTTGACTTTCAGACTCCCGTCTTCACCGGAAGCGAACTCAATAATCCAGACCGACTCGTCGGTTTCGTCTTGCTTGGGCGAGCCCTCATGCTTCATGCCAAGGGAAATCTATTATCAGCAGGTACACTATGTTTAAGTATACGCAAGGTTGACTTGAAAGAACCGTGACACGGACGTGAATAACGACCTTCCCTGGAGCTTCCACGAGGGAATTCAGAGTACACTACGAACGGGATTCAGCCTACATGGGGATGAGTGGCAACTGGTGTAACTCGCCTCAAGTTGGACAAGAGGGCCGAAGACTCCCGCCATCACTGCAATCCAATCATCTTTGTTTACTGAGGGCTTGCCAAGAGACTGCGGATGAAAGACTTGGCGAAAGTCCGTGTGCAAGGAATTTACGAAGAGGTTCATGTCTTTCTCGAGGACTGCGCGATACATTTCTTGGATGAGTTTCATTTGAGGAGAAGTATAGCTTGCTAGGTCGACGACCATTTTAGAAGTGACTGAATGAAGTGGGGGTCCTGTTTGAAGGTCCAACGACGTACCAGCCCCACAGATTAAATATCCGTACGGACCTGCTACTAGTCACTGGGTTACATCAGACCCTTCACGTACTCAATTGAAAACCTAATTTGTCGAGCGCAGCGGGAATGCCAGTCTAGATGGTCTGGTGATAAACCCTCTATGATCCTGCTAAGCCTCAGCCGGTAGCTATAGGTGGTCGGATCACCAGGCTAGGCCCAGATAAAGACGGGCGTGTGATGGGCCACATCGCCCCATAATTACTTCCGTCCTCTCTTCTCACCAGAAAGATCGGCCTGAGCTGTGATGCGTGATCATTCGAGTGGGATCTGAGATCTGAGGCCTGAGGACTGGGATGATAGAACAAGGTTCGCATCTGCATATCCCTCGACTCGTTGAAGCTGCACTTCTCCCTCCCTCGATCCCAGGCTGACTTTCCTTGTGTGAGGCTCGTTAGCTTATTTCACCCAGAGAGGTGCCTCCAAGTATTTTCCCAAGCCGCTGTGAATGAGTTGGGAACTTTTATACGATAGAAAGGTGTTGAGGGTCACTCTGAAGAGCGTCGAGGTAAAAAATAGGAGGTGTGATGTGCAGGGCACTGCGGGAAGACTGAGATCCGAGAGTCAGCGGGTCACACGGTTGCAGTCGCTGGCACAATATACTATCTTTGTGGTGTGATCGTTATATGATGCCGCGTGCTCCGACTGCTCGTGTGTCCAAGGAACCGCCGTGCAAGGCACTGCAACCGACGACCTCCCAAGCATCAAACTTTTTCGAAATTGGAACTCAAAAACGTAGTCTGAGCCCATTTGCGCAATCTTTAGTATTACTGGTAATATCATTGTGCAAGAAGCGAGGAGAGCGATAATTATCAAGAAAAGAGGGGTCATCTTCTTCGCTGTACTCTGGCCCTGACCTGACTTCTGTTTTCGACAGGAAATTTATGCACTGTAAGAATGCAATCACCATCGAGACGACGACAAAAAGACGGGGTAGATCTATTTTTCTAGAAGATGTAAAACCCCCTGCCGGAAAACAATGCAACGGAGACGGAAAGGGCCTCATCGAGACATTTGCGGTCTAGTATGCAGTTGAGTACAGATAGGAAGTCCGTAATGCTTCGCTGGAACCGAGAAGGCAACTCACGGGGACGGAGCATCGTCAAGCGGCAGAGCCCAAGCGAATACCACGGCACTGGACTGTCCGGGCAGTATTGGAGTCCGAGTATGTCCACCAAAGCCTGAGGGTACCGCGGACTCGGACCACGTTGCGTGATAGCCATCTGTCGACATCGGTGGCAGTGTTGCAGGCGGGAGTAGGCGAGGACATCTTAGGTAGCAAATGCCATATTCACCAACGGGAAGAACCTCGAGGTTTCGACTTCGTGGAACACGTAATAAATCACGCT
Organism: Tylopilus plumbeoviolaceoides; assembly: GCA_003316375.1. Classification (NCBI taxonomy): domain Eukaryota; kingdom Fungi; phylum Basidiomycota; class Agaricomycetes; order Boletales; family Boletaceae; genus Tylopilus; species Tylopilus plumbeoviolaceoides. Next base: position 13,565 of record QFES01007772.1, read on the forward strand.
GGACGCATCCAAGAGCTCCGTCTCCTTCTTCGTCGCAGCTACCGAGATTCACATGCACTTTCAACAATGCATCCTTCGGCCTGGCCAGTAGAACCTCCGTCCACAAGGGCGACACAAGTAGGTCCAAAGGGTTGGGCAGTTTAGAGCGACGTGGCGTCAGTGATTGCTGACGTAGGAAACGTTGACCCAGCCGGGCGCAGTAGAAATCGGACGGCCGCTGCCAGTGGCTTCTAAGGTCTCGACGGGAAGTCCATGAATGAAGTAGACAGTGTTCCTTTCGACACGAAGTATTCGCTTGTCTCTTAATTGCCTCTTCGACTGCATTGTACGCTTTGGACGTGGTGTTGTTAGGCTGCATGAACTTGAATGTTGTGCCGACGCAGTCTGCTATCGCCGACCACATCGTTGGTAAAACCAGCCTGCCAGCGAGGTACTGATACTACCTGTGCCTTCATACTATATGCTGATAATGGTTTCCGACTTAGTATTGATCACCTAGCTTGTTTTGTTGATGGAGACAACGATTTGCGTTGCCCACCCCAGCAACTTGAACAGCCCGAGGCACGTGAGTGGCTGCCAGTGGGAGACTGGTGGTTTTGAAGGTTGTCTGCGAACAAGCTGTGACGGAGTTTCCCGGCGACCATACAGTGGCGGGAGGAGACTCGGACTCGAGACTCGGACTCCGAGGAGCCAACGTACTCAGGCTGTAACCAATTGCAACAGAGTCAGTCTTCTTTTTGCCCTCTCGTGCAAAGCTCACTCATGACATGCTCATCAGGTCTCTTAGAGTTCTGGCATCCGCTCCAGCCAAATATGAACCCAGCCATCGCAAGCCTCATCCGCCGCAAAATATCTACGAATCCTGCCGACACAACAACCTTGGCGCACATGTCGCATGTAGAAGACATTTCTAAGCAAATGGCCTCATTATTTCATCCTTGCTTCATCCAACGCCTACCCACCGAAATCCTTGAACCCATCTTCATTCGATGCGCTCACAACTACTTTCACATGGTCAGCGGCCGTCCGACTCTGACTGCGCCGAGTTGGACCAGTGTTTCTCATGTTAACCGTCACTGGCGTGATGTCGCTCTGAATTGTCCGACTCTTTGGACGTACCTCTTTGTCACATCGCCGCGCTGGACGGAGGAGTTGTTGGCCAGATCGAAGCAGGAACCGTTGAAGTTGAGCGTCGATCTACGTGAGTGGGACGAAAAACTTCTGGGTTCCCGCTTCCTGGAGCAAGTAATGATCCACTCAGAACGCATCGAAGCATTCCGACTTCACATTCCCATGGGTGACTACGCTATTCTTTCAAGGTTGTCCTCGGGAGCTCCTCGCTTGCAACATCTGGAAATATCAGCTGACCCCTACCATCGCTCTTGGTCCTCAGTACCCTTTGATGGAGACACTCCAGCACTTCGTACACTTCGACTCACAGGTTGTCCCGTACCCTGGCGTTCACTCAATCTGAGCGGACTGACAACACTTGACTTGCATGAACTTCCCGATCGGTTTCAGCAACATGTCACGGACTTGCTGACAACCCTCGACTGCATGCAAGATCTCAGATATCTATGCCTCGACCAGGCACTCACCAAATCTACTGCATTTCTCTCCAGCGAGGCATTCCATGACTTCCAGAAAATCAGTTTACCCCATCTTTCCCTATTTTCGCTCTTCGCTCCACTCTCGACAGTGATTGCACTGTTATCCTGCTTACATATCCCGTTGGAAACCGAAGTTAGGCTGGGACCAGATTACCATCTACAAGACAATGGCTCGTCGATCAACGATTACGACCCACTCTACTCGCTTCTTGCCGACAGATACTGCACGGTGTTCAGACCCACCATTCGTGCGCTGGTTATTGAATACTCTGACTCGCCGTACATCTGCACGAAACTCGTTTTCCATACATCGGAACGCGATTGTGATTCTTACCCTTCCACACCGTGCCACGAGTGGGACGGCACCATTCCTCTTCAGGTTTTTCTTACCTCTTTTCAATCAACAAGCCTGAGCGATAGACATCGGCTTATAAGCTGTATCTGTTGCTCCATGCCTTTGTCGAGTGTTCGGGGTCTTCACGTCCTCCATCCTCCATTTGCTCAGGAATTCTGGGTGGATATCCTTGAACAACTTCAAGAACTCCAACACATCCAACTGAGCTACGGTACCATGCCAGACCTCGTATCCGTACTCTCCTGCACTCCCAATCATTCCACCTCACTTCAGAATCCGATATTTGCGCCTGCTCTGGAGCAATTGGACCTTCATAACATCTCGTTTTCGTCAGCAAGGCAATGTGATATAGACGGATCCAAAGCGATCGATATCCAATCCCTTTGCGACGCTCTCTCCGCCCGCAAGCAGTGCCGAGGTCGGCTCACGATGACTCGATGTATTGAGCGTTCCCCAGCTTCCGAGCTCCCGTTCAAGATGATTGATCTAGAGGGGCAGTGGGGAGATGGTCGCCTTTCTGTCTTCTGTGATGCGGATCGCTAGCATGAGGGCGCGTTCGAATGAAATCTCGTTGCGGACGGTCCAAGCAACGTTCTACTTAATAGTATGTTGACGGTCTACTTGTAATACTTTACCATTGTTACCGTCGTCGAAGACACGCCTGTAACATCAGAGCATTCATCGGCATTCTCCGATTCAGGTCGAGCAAGTAATTTAAAATGAACAGTGGCAGCGGTGACTACAAAGACCACCAGGATTACTACAGACGTGGCCGTAGGAGCTGTTGACAACGAATGCAGTGGCCACAGGTATTGCCAAGCGCATCTTACATATACAGCAGCGCAGATTCCCAGGTATGGACTTCTTGTTTATTCCTGGGAATCGCTCAGGATCACGCATTTAATAGTAGGGCTGAGATTGTCGCTCTAGACACGGGTGTCCCAGCGTAACTAGCCGTAAGTATCTTCTCCCCTCCCGCATGCAGTTTTATCTATATCGTATCTTATTAGGTTGGTCACCGGCAGAGTGGCAGTGTCTGGTCCACTGGCACTGACCAAGTCACAGTATATATGTGGTCTGCGATAGCAAGCCGTATTCGCCACAGGCGCCGCAGTACAGCTTTTTTCGACCCTAACGACACCAAGGCCACAGCGCCCACAGATGAAGAGCTTGAAATCGCTAGAGAAACAGTGGCATCATCCAACCTCTACGTCGAAAGCAACCCACTCTGCTTTATTTACCGCCTTCCCACAGAGATCCTCGAAACCATCTTCATCCAGTGCGCCCGCGACTACTTCCGCGCGTTCAGCGGTCATCCTATCGCCGCCGCACCTAATTGGGTCAATGTTTCCTATGTTAGCCGCCTTTGGCGCCACGTTGCTCTCAATTGCCCGACTCTTTGGACCTACCTTTTTGTCGTATCGCCGCGTTGGACGCGGAAATTATTGGCCAGATCAAAGGAGGCGTCCTTGAGGCTGAAAATGAACCTACATCGTTGGGATGGCAGAAGTCCGCAGGGTATGCCCTTTGTGGAGCAAGTGATGGACCATGTAGATCGCGTCCAAGAGCTCTGCCTTGACCTTTCTATCCATAGTCTCTATGAGGTCCTTTCCAAGCTTTCTTCACGCGCTCCTCGCTTGCAACGCCTGGAGATTAACACAGTGGGCTATCCTCCTGAATGGTCGTCTCTACCCTTTGGCGGAGATACGTCGGCTCTCCGTATACTCCGTCTCGAGCGTTGTCCAGTGCCATGGTACTCCTTCAATTTGAGTGGCTTGACGCAACTCAGTCTGCGCCAGGTTCCCGTTCGGTTTCAGCAACACACTGCAGAGTTTCTAGCCACCCTCAGTCACATGCAAAATCTCCAGTATCTATACCTGATCGATGCCCTTGCTAGCGCTTCTGGTTTCCTCTCCAGCATGTCGTTCCATGAATTCCAGAAAATCAGTCTACCCAATCTTTCCCAGCTCTTTGTCATTGCTCCATTATCGACGGTGGTTGCACTGCTATCCTTCATCGACATTCCGTTGGAAACCGAAATCAGGCTGGGCCCAGACTATGGTTTCCAAGGCGATCCCTCCTCCCTCAACGATTATGCGCCACTATACTCGCTTCTCGCACAACGATACGGCATGTCCCAAGATCAGGAACCGTCTTTCCTTACGATTCGCTCGTTGGTCATTGAATACTCTGACACGGAGTACGAATGTGCGAAACTCAGTTTCCGTACATCGGAACGCGACTGTGACTCCTGCCCTTCCGTCCCATGCATGGAATGGGGTTGCACCATTCGTCTCCAGATCCTCCTCGCTTTCCGCAGCTCAGCTATCCCTCGGAACCGTCTCATCAGCCGCATTTGCTGCTCCATGCCTTTGTCGCACGTTCGGAGTCTTCATGTCCTCAATCCCCCATTTTCTCGGGCCTTTTGGACTGACATTCTGGGTCGTCTTCAAAATCTGCGGTACATCAAGCTGAGCAACGGCATCCTGCCGAACCTAGCCTCTGCGCTCTCCCTCACCTCGCATTCTTTCACAGAGAACCAAGACAGCCCTCCTGACCAAGGCCAAAGTCGGATACTTGTCCCGGAATTGGAGGAGATGCAGCTTCATGGTATCTTGTTTTCGTCGACGTTGGAAAGGGACATGGATCCACTGGAAGCTACCGATTTTCGGTCCCTGTGCGATGCACTGTCCACTCGCAGAGAGCCTCGGGGGCGACTCGTGATGTTGCGGTGTGTTAGACGCGCTTTCGACCGCCAGCTGCAGGAATTTGACATGGAGGGGTGGTGGGAGGGGGGCCGCTTTTGCGAGGTCACCCCCAAGGATGATTCCATTCAGAAGGATGAGTGATGTGGACGCTCCTCGGTGGGCGGTATTACAACTAGTAGGTATTGCTATCTACCAAGTACTGAAAGCTTTGATGCAGATGCCCGGCCTCTGCCGTATTGGTGGTCGTCTGGGTAGCGGGAAAGTCCATGATATCTGTTGAATGATACGCTTCGGCCGATACGCTTCGGCCGATAACTGGCAAACGATATGCACGTGACCTCGATCAATGATCGGCAGATTTCAATGAGTCCAATGAGCCCGTAAAAATTTGTTGAAACTTGAACCCGTCCAACAGTACTACAATGGCCATAGACGCCTTAGGTAAAGGAATCCTCCTCAAAGCAGACCTAATTGCAGACACCTTTCGCGACGAAGTCAAGGCTTCCGTCGCGCGATCCTCGAAACCGCCCATGCTCGTCGGGATCCTGGGCACGCGAGCTGGGCCGAGTCGGTTTTATGCCGACTTTACGAAAAAGCAGTGCGACGAGCTCGGTGTGCGGTTCGTGCTCAAGATGGTCGGATCTGCCGAGAGCGTGAACCGGGCTGATGGGGAGGGTGTAGAAGAGGCGATCATAGAAGCCAACGAAGATGCGGATGTAGACGGAATCATGGTGCGCATGGATCGCGTGTGAACGGGCATCATGAATTGACGCAGGGCGTGTCTGTCCCCCCCCCAGGTGTATTACCCGATGTATGGCGGACAACAGGTGTGTGGGACGACTCCATGGCCTCATCGACTCAGTACGATGAATGACTCTAGGACCGCTACTTGCAACAGGTCAGGTCTCCCTAGGGGGTCTACACTAGTACTTCGGGTACTCACAACCATCTCGTCCAAAGGTTGTCTCGCCGTTGAAAGACGTCGAAGGTCTCCATTTCAAGTTTCATTATAATTTATACCACAAGTATGACCGTCATTTAATTCCTGATTCGTCAGGATGTCGACGTTTTTAATCACCTTCCAGTATTCGGTTTATTGATCCGAAGTCTCTTGCGTCTGCCGTCTCCTCGTCCATGCCGAATGTCTCGATCAAGGACGATGTTCCCCCTCCTGGTATGGTCAAGTCAATCCTGCCGTGTACACCACTTGGCGTCGTCAAGTGCATCGAATATACCGGAGTCTACAACAAGATCCTCACGTACGGTGATCGTGCCTACGGCAAGACGGTGACTATCATCAACCGGTGAGAAGATCCATCCACTGCCCCTTCCCCTGAAACTCACGCCCACCAATCTTCCCTGGGTGTCATAGATCCGAGGTCGTTGGTAGGCCCCTTGCGGCGTTATTGGCCAATGACGGAGCGCGGGTGTTTTCCGTAGATATAGATTCCATCCAGGTGCGCAAGCGTGTGTGACTGTGTGAAAAGGGGGACCCTCTCGTTGTCTCGAGATGGGAAGCTGACCGGTTTCTTTTACTGTTCCCGGGCGATGAATAGGAGTACACGAAGCGGCCGCGCACATCGCCGGAGGCAACCCGGAAATACCTTCCTTACCACGTTGCCCACCCCTGTCAGCTGTCATTACAAGAATGTTTGGCAGTCTCTGACGTGGTTATATCGGCTGTTCCTACCGCGGAGTACAAAGTCAAGACGGAATGGCTAAAGGAAGGATGCGTCGCTGTGAACGTAGCAGCCGACAAGAACTTTGAGAAAGACGTCCGGGACAAGGTTTGACCGAGACCTTGGACGTATCATTCACGTGCGCGACTGACATGTTTACAGGCCTCGATTTATATCCCAGCTGTTGGAAAAGTCACTATTTTGATGCTGCTTCGAAACCTGTGCGTGCTTTTTATGGCTTTTCGTAATGGAGGATACACATGACAAAAACCTTTATCGGATGCTTATCAGGATGCGCCTTACGCTGTATAAGGACATTTCGGAACCCGTCACTGCGTCGGCGTGAAGGGGGGATAAACTTGGGATAAACTGCGGCAGTTCCGATTGGGTTACAACTCCGGTACGTACACCATTAGGAGGGGAATTATCATTGCGACGTGTGTTTTCCAGCAGAGAATGAAGCGGATATGGTTCAAAGATGTAGATCATCTTGTACCGTATCTAAGGCCGAGTTGTAAGAGTTATATAATTAAAGGCCATTATGTTGCTATTTGAAGAGGGCTTCCGTGGCACTCGATGGACCAATTTGCTGGAGCTGCTCACTATGAGAAAAACTTGGCGTGGTTGGTGTGGCCACTCCTGATGCATCTTGGGCCAGGAATCGCACGCGTTGCCGGTGGAGCTGGGCAGATGTCAACGGACGCGTAGACCAGTCTAAACGATGACCAGACACCTACCTGAGGTAGCTTGGGGATGATAGCAAGGACGATGAGAGCCGCGAGGTTGATTGTGAACAACCATGGGTCATAATTGGTGTAATGTGTGGATGCGAGGAAGCTAACGACATGAGTCGTAAGATCCGGCAGAGGCTGTGGCCGCACTTACAGCAGTATTGGTGCGGTGAATAACCACTTTTTTGCTGGGGTATACTGGGCACCATCGTCAATTTGCTCCCAGAGGGTGAGGTCATCATAAGCACCGGCATGCAGCTCGCTGTCGAATGGGATGCCCGTTACCCAGTGGAACATGAGATACGACAGCTAACGATGTTGAGCGTCTCGTTTGGGGCAAAGAGTTGACACTCACTGCGAGGTATATCAAGTTGGTAAGGGTCCAGCTAAACTGCTGTGTCATGCCAGGGATGGTGTCGATGATGATCTTGCCTGTGAAAACGAGAACGACATGGATTACCCACGCGCCTGAGACATGAAGTTTGAGCGTAGAGAATGACTGAGCGATGGAAGTGTACATACCCTTTGCGTTGACCCAGTTTGCATTGATATTGAGGTATGCGCTTCTGTCGAGGAGTTCTTCGACCCTTCCGCCGACTTCCTCGACCTTGACGATGCTGCCATTTCTCCTGCGACCCTTTGGGGGGATGTTTTGGTGAGGTATGGAGAGCTGGGGCAGCTTGATGGTTGGCGGGGCACTCATGGCTAATGGCAAGTCGTTAACGCGCGCAGCAACTTTGCTCGCAATGAATAGGCGAGACAAATATGCACAAACAAAATAGTTCTCTCCAAGAGCACGTGACCCCTCTACGCTAACCTCCTCCAATGTTGTTGCAATGGTGCAACTTGTCTCCGCTCGGTCCATCCAATCTCGCTGCCGTCCGGTTCGCGTCTCCATGCAGAGTACAAGCGGTCAAGATATTTCCAACAGGCGCGAAACCGTTCGCAAGCTGCCCAGACATCGTCGCGTAGGTCTCTCTGAATGGGGTCGCATCAGTACTGACAGCGCTCTGTAGACGCACAGAGCCAGATTCGTTCTTTATGGACGTCTACTTTAATGCGCATCCAGTTCCAGGTTCGCAAGATGGGAAGCACAAACTCAAGGCACCCAACGCGCTCATTCCGACCGTGATTGCATACTCGGGCGGCCAGGCCGAGTTTGCCATCGATATGGGTGCTGATGCACGTATCTATCCTCGTTCCCTTTCCCTTCAACCTAACGATTGTTCTTAGTTTGGAACGCGACTCATGATCGTCCGCGGTGACTTTGAAACTGTGTCTATGGCCATATATGGAGAACACGTCACCGACGCAACCACCTCCGCGACGTCCTATACTCCAGAACTGCTGCCCCTTCCCGAACCTGTCCCCATCTCACCCGCGCTCGATCTCGCCAATGCTTCTGATCCAACGTCTCTGGCGAGGAAACTCCTTGCCCTGATCCCAAACGCACCCTCACTCAACCTTGTCATTTGTCTCATGTTTTGCTTGAAACCACCCAACGACGATTGGGATCTCCCTGAATTTCCTCATCTATATTCTGACCTCGGCGAGGAAGACATAGATATCGATCTAGACTCAGCATTCCGCTGTCTAAGCCGTCCTGTGGCCGGGGATATCTCGGTCGAGTCTTTAGAGCGGTTTGCGGAGAAAGTTGCAGATGCAATCGGCCCAATGGTCTGCAATAACTTGATCAATGATCGTCTTTTCAGGCTGATGATCTCACGACAAGTAGGATGATACTCAGGCTTATCTTGTGTCTGGCATGCTATCCCGCTCTGCTTCCCAAAACCCTCATTTCGCTCAAGCACTCATGGTGCGTTTCACTTATCACAAGCCGATAACTGTGTACTAACTACATATTTCTAGCAAGCAATTGACTTGGAAAATGTGTTTGACATTTCAAACTTGAATGACGATGACACAATATATACCTTGTTGGAAGCTTGCACCAACCCCAACGTTTCAGAACTGCTCGATGTCGAGTGGTTCAAAGATATGCTTCACTCTGTGGAGTCGTCACCTACAGCCAGACGAGAGGTCAGAAAAGGCGCTCGGCGCCTGACAGCTCGAATACGGGACTGGCAAGTGTTTGGAGAGGCCTTGTCGAACCCGGAGGGAAACTTTGCGGATGCTTGTCGGTTTCTAAAGGAAATAGGAACTGAGGAGAAATCATTTGGCATCTGGTTAAGCTGCATGATACACCACGGGGATCTTTGGGCAAGTGTACAAGATGATCTATCCCGTGGCGATGGCCCATTCAGATCTTTTTTGGACCCACCGACGACAGCAATATCTCATGGCGATTTCCTCGGTTTTGTTAGATCTTATATTGGCGTTGCATCTGTTTTAGCGGTCTACGCTTTCTCAGATAGTCTTCCGAACGATCACTGTCGAGAACGGACGTTGGGAGTGTTGAGGTTATGGCAAGACATTCCAGGATACCGTGAAGTATATTATCTCGCCGAATATCCTGGGGTTGTATCTGATCATGCTTCACAGATAGTCAACCATCTTCTGTTACTCCGTCAAATGACCTTTCGGCTAGAGTCCATGACGATAGATAACGACCCTCCGGCTCAATCGGGTATTCATGCCGAAAATATCATATTAAACCTCGTTAACGAGCCACAATGCTACCTCAGTTCGGACTTCCTCAAGTGTTTACAGTCTTGGCAGCCATTTTCCTTGACCTACATCAGCGAAGAGGAACGTATTGCGCTTCACCGAGCAGCCACGATAGCCGATGATGGACTCCGCGGTGCGATAGAGGAACTCGCTCGGACGGATTCCCCCCCTTTTGACATGGGCCGGATACGTGGACTGAGAGTCGCTGTGGCTGTCATTCTTCGCGAACTCGAGGAAGAAGAAGGTGGAGACTGGAATATCCTCGACACGGTGTGGCGAAACGGCATGCAGGGCATGGTCTTCCACGTCATAGATACGGCATCGGCTGTCAGCCGGGAACTCAAGACTTTGTGTTCTGTCACCGCACCGCAACCACGAGACGCGGGGATTATGGACCAGTTACTGCTACTTGCTGATGAACTGCTGCCTCTCGTCACCCACCTCGCGCCCCTCTCGGTAACCACCAGTCGGACCATGCGCTTCCTCATCACGGCGATCGCCGACATCTTCACATGTTCCGCCTCGCTTTTGTCACAGATACCGGCTCCACCGTTGGCGATGATTGGAAAGCGTGTCCAACAGACATGCATCGCCGTTCTACGCCAACTTTCCGAGTCGCGGGGACCAGCACTTTTCCTGCGAACTCTCTTTGAGCATGGCCTCCGAGCGGACGACACTGATCCAGCCCATCGCATTCGGAAGGTATACACACTCATTGACTGCCTGATGCCTGATGCTGCTCCAGAAGCAGTGGAATCCAACACCGGTTGGGTCTTGTCTGTCATACCCCTTATCCTCACCGACATGGGCTCGTTTTTCCGTTCCCTAGACGTCGATCTCCGATTCGAATTCCTTGATCGACTCATTTCTCTAGATCACGGGACTCTGAACGTGGGCGAGTGGTTGCTGGTAGGGGAATGCAAGTATATGGCTAGCATTGCTAGGCGCCTTGGGGGCATGCGAGACCCACATCATATCCTCGCACAGTATGAGGTCAATCTCTGCTTTCAGCTCCTTGCCAGGACACTGGACGCCTCGTCCGAGCACTCGGCCATGTGCATGACTACGATTTGCACGATACCCGAAGCGAGCAGTGCGCTCACTGACACTATCGCCTCCATGCTGAGTGCTCGCCTACATTCCACATACCTCGTACAAATTATCCGAATCCTTGCGTCCTCTCCTTCGCTCATTGATCCGACTCTCAAGTTTACAAGTGCCCTCGCACTGGTGCGCGGCATCTCTGTGGCAGAATTAGGCATCGGCATCGGTGAGACGTTCGACAATATTCGAACCGTCCTCTCCACCGTCAGCGATGTAGAGCTAGCTCTGGATCCGCTCCTATGGGAGTTTGGCCACTGCCTCTCGTTCATCGCCGGATCCGGGAACAGCTTCGACTCGCTGGACGTCCAAAGTGTCGTGCGCGCTCTCTACTGGCTCTGCGACAAGCTCCCAGGCCCCTCTGACCTTCCTGGACTCTCCTGGGATAAATGGGACAAGCTCTGCGAGGTCTTCCAAAACGGCGTGTTGCCGGATATGTACCCGGCTCTGAAGTCTATCAAGGGCAAACTGACGCCGCTCCCCGATTCGTCGATCCCGACGATGTTGATCCCGGATGGACGTCTCGTGCTGTCGATCCAGGCGCTCGAAGGGATGTTGCAGCCACCTGCCCCAGTTCCGTGTACGCCGACGCGCAAGCCGGTTGCCCCACCGGGACGGGACAGGGACGTGCTGGGTTTGGTGGCGCTGTCGCCGCCGACGGCGTTGCTGCGGTCGCCTGCGATTTCGGGCTTGTCAAAGACGTATACGAAGAATGATTTTAGGGAGTTGAGGCAGACGCCCTCTGCGAGGCAGAATACGAGTCGGATGCCGAGTTTGCATGTGGACGTGAGTGGTCTGTTCGTGGGTGGACATGGCTGACTGGGTGTAGGAATTCGAGTTTGGATTGGGGACGTCCCCGCCCCTCGTCCAGCCACAGCTGGATCCTACGAGCGTCGTCGGATTGCAGCCGTTTGGTCTCGGGCAAGGTCTCGGGCCACCGTTTAGCATGAGCTAGGGGTTGATTTCGTGCATGTACAGAGAATGTAATTTTGCTATAGTACACGTTGTCTAACTGCCAACAGACGAGTGAATGCGAAGGATATCTATGCATTGAATGCGAACGAGCGCCGTCTGCCGTAGACGATCGGGAGGGACGGATTCTAGCTCAGCCCACAGGTCAGCCAAGGCTGCCATGGCCAATCAACCTCGACAAGATGGGGGAGGAAGAAATAGATAAAAGATGCGGCAAGCGGGCGGACCGCTATGGATATCGCCGACGCTGCGTCTCGTACGCATCAGGTAGGTACTGAGGCAGCGCTCCCGGCAACGACGTCTCTGGCTCATACCCCTGCGTCTCCCCGTCCCCGTCCCCGTCCAGATCGTCCCCTGATCGAAAATACCGGTCGATCTCGGATGGGTCGAACTCTGAGGGAGGCACCGGCGAGGGCGCCGACGTGCGCGATGGTCGGCCGTCGGCCGGTTCTGTGGCAGAGTGCGGGTGGGACGTCGATTGGGGGTGGATCTTCCCCCCGATGCGGTACGTCCGCTTGCGTTTGGCTTTGACGGGCCGACGTGCGTCGGGGGGAGCGCGCACCCCAGACGCGTTGAGCGTCCGCGGGGGGCCGCTCCGTACGGCAAAGTGCGCGAGCGAGCGGGTGTAGGGGGAGAGGGTGTGGTTGGAAGCGCTGAGCGTGGAGAGGTGGTGGAGCGTGTTATTCAGGTTCGGGCGGAGAACGATCTTGGGGTCTATCTCGGACATGGCGTAATGGGATGGGGGTGAACCAGAGTGGAACGGGTCGAGGTTGGTGGCGACAGACGAGGAGACGGAGAGGCGGCGTAGGAGCTTGGGGGTGGGTTCGTGGCTGTGGGCAGAGGGAGTAGGGTCGGTTGTGGGTGTGGTTTCAGCGGAGTGAGCACGACCGTGGATGGGAATCCATGGCGTAGCCTGCGAGGGACCCGCTCGCTGAGATGGCGATGTAGGATGTCGGAAGCTAGGCGTAGAGGGAGTTATGCTACCTGCGTCTGTGGTGGTTCGGGAAATTTCGGATGGAGGTTGGATCATGGATTGTGAATGGTAGACCCGGGGACGGGTGATGGTACCTCCACCCACAGCAGGGATGGTCTCGTACTCTGTGATGGAGTCGTCTGGCGTCAGACTTGGAGGTGGCGAATAGTCGACCGAGGTGTCTTCCCAATCTGTCACCGAGTACGACTCTTTGTCTTCGTCTTCTACCTCCTCATCGACTTCCGACTGCTCCTCCGTGAGATCTGCAAGGCCCTTGTTCTGCTTGAATAGCCGGCCAAAGTTCGAGAAAACACTCTTAGTGGGGAGCCCCTCTGGCCGTAGCCCATATGTCGGGTCAAAGTTCTCGAATTCGGGTAACGAACCAGTAGATTCAGCTGGAGCTGGGGCAGGTTGGGAACTCTTGGGGGTCCTCCTCGCAGAGCTTGCAACAGAAACCCCAGAGACGGAGCGAACACGGCCATAAGAGAGTGCGCCCAGCGACGGTGCACCAACGAGAGAAGGCTGTAGCGCGACGAGGCCAGGACCAAACAGACCATCTGAAAGATGCGACAAGTCCGAAGTAGAGGTGGTATCGAATGGCCGATGCACTACCGGGAGTGGTCGTTTGTCGAGATACGGGGCTTCCACTTTCGCCTTGATCCATTGTTGACTGAGACAATGAATGATACCTGGGAGATCCTCTCTAAACATTTGACGGAGCTGCTCTTCGATTTCGCGTTGTATGAAATTCTGGATGACGGCTATTGAATCGAAAGTACTGTTAATGTCGACGTTTTGAAGAGGATCGGTTTTGAAGACGAGGGTGATGCCCTTTTGTTTGGAGACGACGAGGACGACATACGAGTTGAGCCTGAAGTGGGAGAGACGAAGAAGCATGGGTACGACGAGGGGTTCCTTGGCCGCCAGCATTCCTCGGGAACCGGTCATGAGGTGTATGTCGGGTTGCTTATGATTCAGAGGATTCGCCTTGTGGCACTCAAGGTCATCATGAGTGATGACATGCAGAGGAGACACTTCGCACCTGTACTTTAGTTTTGAGGACGAGATGAGCGTCGCCAGCGTACGTCAAACGAAATATGCCTCGAAATTGCTCCGTGGTGAGATCGCCAATGTCCCGAATTTCTAGTTCAGGAGGCTAATGGAGCGGTGAGCACCGTGAACAGGCAGATAAGACGGACACGGACCTGAGTGCCCATCTCGAGCTCGACGACCTCGATCTTGTCTGCAATGACGGGTGGTTTGTTTTCTTTGTTGAGCGCATTGTTGAGCATTTGTATCGCATCAACGTGGAACTGGTCTGAGAAGCGGGGCCATTGGAAGGTGAACGACATGGTCAAGCCTTGAGCATCGTGTTGGACGGCGAGAACAAACGTAAGTCGGACGGCGGCGGCACTGCGCTGCGAACTAGCTAAACTTGGACCGGGTCAATTAGCCGACCAGTAGTATTTTTTGTCGTCGTCGTCATTAGCAACGACAACGTTTCATGCCACTGTTGGCGACGTGAAGCGACCCATGAACGGTGTTCGACGATTTCTAGGCGGAGGCGGGGCCAACACACAACCACCTCCCCAACCTCAGCCTCCATCGCCCACATCTGTCCCCGACACTCCTCCTCCTCCTCCACCCGCATCTTCGAAACCGTTCTGGACATCTCCACAGAGCACCCCTACGGATGCCAAGTCACCCAGCAACGGCGGTACCCCAGGTCTGGTCATCCGCAAGGAACGGACCCAGCCGTCTCAGGTGGCGTCTCCGGCGAACGGAAATGCCTCCGTCCAGTCCCCAACGTCAGTGTCGACCCCCGCTTCGGTACGCTCGCCCACGGGCAGTATCGTGTCCAACAGTGTCACCTCTCCGAGCCGCAAACTCGTCCCTAATGGTGTTGCAACCATACTTGGTTCGCCAACGCCCTCCTCGTCCCGTGTACCGCCGACGAGTCTAGGAGAGCCCGCGCCGTCAGAGAGCAGTGCCGGGTGGAAACGAACCTCTGAATTGGTCAACATCCGGGACGAGCTCTTCATGAGCTTGCTCACGAGCGAAGCCGTCGTCGACAGTCGGGAATGCGAGATACTCAGCGCCGAGGAGGTCGAAGAACTGAAAAAGGTGCATGAAGCGACTTACTTCTTACGCACACTGACACTCCCATGCAGGAGCACCACATCCTCACGATCCGACAGACGGCGATGCAGAAAAAGCTCGCGCTCGAAACAAAGATACGCGACGCAGCGCTATCGCTCTCCAAGGTGAACGCAGCTCATAAAAAAGTGTCGAAGCAGACAGAGGAACAACTCGAGACTGCCGAACGCAAGGTCGCGACGGTGCAAAAAGAGCTATGGCGTGTGTCGGAGCGGACGAGCGAGGCATATCAAAAACTGCTCGAACACCGTGCCGGTGTGCTAGGTTACTCTGTGCACAACATGGAAAAGAAGCTGCTTCCTTCTTTGAACGGCGCATCTGCCGAACCGGATGCTTCGCGAACCCTTACACCCCATCGGAGCTCAACCATTGGCTCGGCTGCCAGTGGTACATCCACCCCATCCAAGTTCGATGGTGCTCATCTGTTCGCGGGCCATGCTGACGCACAAATACCAAAGGCACCGTTGTCCATATCCAACAGTGCTACTCTCGAGGCCAGCTTACGTGCAGCCACTGAGTCACTCAATGAGGCGAACAAGAAGAACGCAGCGTTGGCCCGCGAGCTCTCCCACCTTCGTTTAGAGAAGGAGCAGATAGAGACGACGATGAGCATGGAACTCCAGAATGCCGAAGAGACGGTTGCTGCTCTAGAACAGGAACTACCTCGACTAGAAGAGATCCGCGCGCGTTGCGACGAGCTGACCAAGGAGCGTGCGCAATGGCAGGAGGGCAGGCAAAACCTGGCGGCACGGGAGCGAGAAGTAGAGATGCTGGAAAGACGACTCGAGGTGCTGGAAGAGAGGAGTGGCGAAGCTACGGAAATGGAGAGGATGCTAACCTCAATGCGGGAGAAATCGGCCGCCGATGTGCAGAGTAAAGATGCAGCGCTTTCGTCCCTCCGAGTGGAACATGAGGAGGCACGTGCTAATTGGCAGGCAGAAAAGGCGGTGATGGAGGGTGAGTTGGATCGGCTAAGAGGGGGTGATGAAGCGCAAGTGGAGTTGGGTGGTGCACTCGAGACTCTTCATAAGGTGATGCAGCTCCACAATGTCGATCATACATCTAGGGATGCATCGCTGCAGGGTCTACTGGCATCAATCGCGGCCCACCTCGAGAATCTCTCGGCGGTCCTGCAAGAACAACGTGATTCACGCGATCAGTTGGAGTCTCAACTCCAGGCAGAGCTAGAGGCATCGAGGCGCGAAAGGGACGACGCAATGCGGGAAGCCCTCACACTCGACGCACGCGTGAAGGTTGCCCTCGCCAATTCACTTGCATGCGCGTGGTACTAAATATCTATTCTCAGGAGCTGACCTCGCCATCCGTCTATACCGGTCCGCCGATCGAATACAAAGGCGAGGTCGCTGACGTCGTCGCACTCTTGCAACCACTGTGGACCGTTCTACCTGCCCCCGAACTCCGTTCGGCAAAGCTGACAACACCACGCCACCTTCGGGGGGCTTCCACGGCGTCCAGCGCCGGTAGCACCCCTTCCAAATCAGGTCTACCTTCCCTGTCGGACATGGACGTCCGTGCGCTCAAGGCACTCTATGACCCGAAATCGCCTCAAGCTGCCGTCGGTGGTGCTTTCTCCCTCGAAACCTTTGTTGCGCGCGTTCAAGCGTTGGTGATCGACGACCGCGCATTGATCGAACGATTGATTCGATCCGCTCAAGCGCACGATCTACTCAAGAAGAACGCGGAGCGTGCACAAAAGCTCGCTGAAGATAGTAATACGGCGCTGGAAGCATATCAAAAGCATGTCGCCACACTCGACGAACAAAACCTTGCTTTGCAAGAGAAACAAGCGAATCTGTGCGTGATTTTTCCTCGTTGGACCGTTTTCGAAAGGAAAAAAGTGTTCAATATATTTATCTACTTTTGCGCGGTGATCATGGGACTCATGGGATGTGGCGTAGGATGAACGAGATCCAAGACTTGCAAGTCGCTGTAGATCGCGCCCTAGCCGAGAAACGGGACATCGAGATGCAGGCTGCCGACCAAGCAGAAACCTGTCGACAGCTCAGTGAAACCAACAACACTCTCAGCGCCAAAGTGCTCTCCCTCGCGCAAGAAGCAGCATCCGCACCCGAGATGGTGCGCAAGCAGCTCGAGGGTCAGCTGGACGAATGCCAGAAAGCACTCCGCGAAGCCCAGGAAGAGGTCGAGGCGATGCACACGTCGGAACAGACGCAGCGGATCGCGTTGATG
>QFES01007781.1:0-19880 GCA_003316375.1 Tylopilus plumbeoviolaceoides
CGAGGCAAAGCGTCGAAGCAAGCGTTCAACTGCTGGCAGTGGCGGACACGCTCGCCAGCTTGAGCTGGTGCCAGTGGAAGCTGCTTTAAGCCAACCGCGAAAGAAGAAGACAAGCGACCAGCGTGCCAGTGATGCATTACCAGTCAATCCAATGGCACCCGCAGCTCTCAAGTTCACGCGCAGAAAGGTGTGTCGGGCTCCCATACAATTTCTTTCAACTTACAACGTCTATCGTCAGGATCAGGGTTCCGATTCTATCACCAGCAAGTCTGCCCCGAGGTTCAAAGCAGCAAAAGCAGATGATCGATTCGGATTCAAGGACCAGTCCAAGTAGGTTCTCCATCGGATTCACATAAACGTAAACGATATGTACGAGGACAAGCAGGCCCACCTCCAAGAGGCCAATACCACCAGCAGCTGAGTCTGACGATGAGTTTCATTCCTTGATTTTCCGACCGAAGCCTACGAAGTACTGCTACTTTTTAGTTCGCGAACGGTCACTAAGTCGAGTTTCAGGCCCAGATCACAGAAGTCCCCTGCCTCTCGAGCTCACGATGAAGCACCATCATCTAGCAGATGTATAACAATGCCACCCATGTTTTCTTGGCCACAGTAAGTGCACCGTTTCCTTCGATATACCTCTACTGACCTCGCTATTAGGACTGCCCCAAAGAAATCTTCCCGTATCGACAGCGATGACGATGGCACAGCTGTTATCGTGCCAGTTAGGCTGAAAGGGATCAAGTCTTTGAGGTGAGAGGCTGTCTCTTGAAAAGATATTTTATCATTCTACGAACATCACTATAGGACCCAAAAGAAGTCTTCCCGTGTTGACAGCGATGACGACAGCACGGCCGTTATCGTGCCGGCTACTAGGGTTAACAAACCTTCGAGGTAAAAGGCTGTCCCGCATACCTTGTTTCCTTCTACCAATTCTTTGCTACAGGACTATCCAAAGGAATGTTTCCCGCTTTGATAGCGATAACGAGAATGAAGATGACTCAGAAGACCAGCGCAATCCTACTTCCGGCAATGATGGCGAGGATAAAGGAGACGATTCGAATGGTGATGGCAAGATGGGTAGTAACAATGAAGAGAATGAGGACAACGATGAGGACAACGATCATGGCCTAAGGTCTATTGCTTCTGGAGCTGAGGATACCCGAACGGTAGGCATGCTTTTTTTCTAGTGCTAAACTAATGTTTCATCACCACAAGAAGAACGGACGCCGACGCGCCCATGGCCTGCTGCCTCCCTCAAAGACGTCTGGTCGTAAACGCAACGATGAGGATGTCGATGAGGAAGATGATGCTATGGAAGTTGAGGATACGGTGGGCCATACTTTTTATTCTGGTCCTAAGTTAATGTTTGTATTCGCAGGACATGCACGACGTTCTGCAGCATCATTACAAGAAAAATGGGCGCCGACGCGCACCCTCTCCCACACGCCTTCAGCAAGTCGCCATGAGGAATGGTATGCCACCTCCTTCACAGACATCTGGCCGTAAACGTAGTGCCACAATCATCAACAACGAATCTGATCGCAGCCCTCCCCGCAAGAAAGGAAAGTCTGCGAAGCCTCCCGCGTCGCGCTACAAGTTTTACCCAGCGCTTTGGAAGAAGTTTCTTGAAGCAGCAAAGGTACAAAACCGTCTTGATGCAGTCCTCAACAATCCTTTCCCCTCGCACGATGACGGCTTGACAATGGCCGTCGAGTCCATCTTGACTATGCTAACGCTTTACCACGACAACAAGAAACGGCTGGAGACTGGATACTACCCCAAGCACAAGCCGGGCATGGTGCAAGTCGTATGTAGCACGAAAAATCACGAGATATATTGATCTACCCTTTCTTACAGGTATATGAAGATCTCAGTACATTCTGAACTGAATTGAAGAAAGCCACGAGAGATGTGGTCGCCCAGTGCTGCCCGCTGTTTCCAAAGGAGTCGTTGTCAAAGAAGCGACACCAGATGTTCGTTAAACGTGCAGCGGGAACACTATTAGCCAATGGGCTTTACCTTCGTGGTGAACCAGATGAGGAGGTAGGTGACAAATTCCGAGGGGATCATCTCTAACTTATAATAATCAGGGTCGAAGCACCAACTTCTCATCCGATGCCATCAAGCAGGTTTGTATTCGTTTTTTCTTCAGTGGTGGCAAGAAGACCCTCCGACAGGTTAAGGAGTTCTCTACAACAGTTCCCCACTCGGCAGTTGTTCTTGTTGCTACCTGCGTAACGACTTGTGATGTCTATTGAATATATTCACTGATCTTACCATTTGACAGATTAAATGCGTTCTCCACGGCCACTGTGACCATGGTTATGACTGTGCTCCGGAGCTCACCAGCAAGAGATACGGAAAAGAATTTCGGCAGCTCTCACGCTCGATGGCGAAAGTACTGAAGTCAGACTATCACTGTGCCCAGCTTGATGCGACTCTTTCTTCCTTGGCAAAAGAGGGACTGTAGGTACAACAAGTCTTGCTTATGCCAGCTACTGACAATGGTATATTGTAGCTGTAGTGGCATGATAGGGACAGGTTTCTCGGATAGTGATGGTGCTGGGTCGACTTCTGAAGAAGGTTCTATTGATGTCATCATAGATTAGCTTGTTTCTGTACCTGGTTACCTATTTGCTAATCAGTGGTTACATTCAGTTATCTAATCAGTGGTTACATTCTGTTATCTAATCAGTGTGAAAGCCCCTGAGCTTGCCAATATAAGTAGTATAGTAACATAGCAGAGTCTATACAGTACCAGACAGATCTATACAGTACCAGACAGATCTGCCCAGCAAACCCTCATATTATGAGCAGCTGTGGAGATCTGTAACAGACCTGTGCAGATAGGGACCTAGCTGTGGTCTGTAAGATCTGTAAAGAGGGAGGGTACTTTGCTGATGCACGCTCATTCAAACTCTAGTCGGATATCGTGCTTTCAAGGAGGGGGTATCAAAATTAAAGCAAGTGACAGGATGCGATCATCGTTCCATGCAATGGTATATTATCGCTATCATCGCTGGTACCGTTCCCCCCCGATTTCTGACAGCCGTCCGTGCCCTCATGGATTTCCGATATCTTGCTCAAATGCCTTCTTTCGACTAGCATGCCTTACAGCAATTGGACACTGCCTTGCGAATGTTTCACGATAACAAAGATTCCATCATCGCGACTGGCGCACGTTCTGAACATTTCAACATCCCTAAGCTAGAACTTCTCCAACATGTAGTACCTTCCATTCGAGACAGTGGCGCCGTAATGCAATGGAGCGCAGATGCGACGGAACATGCACACGTCACGCAGATCAAGCACCCCGCCCGCGCCGCGGCTGGAAACAACCAAAATTATTATTCACAGATCACTCGTCACCTTGATCGCGTAGACAAGTGCTTTCGGTTTGATCTCGCAACATGGATAGCGAGCATGCCCGATCTTGATAGCCATTCCGATGGTGACGACAACGGCGAGGACGACAACGATGAACAGCCTGAGGAGCATGAACCGGATGAAGAAACTTGGAACTTGTTGCTGTACAGTACTCCGACACGCAAAACCATCAACTACTTCTCTATCACTGAAGTGCTCGCTCACGATACTTCTGCTCAGGTACCACAGCCTTTGCGAACATTCGCCACGTCTACCACAGCCATTCACTTATCCCTTAAGCCCTCAAGTATGACAATAGCTAATGCTTCCGAATCTTTCGAGCTTACCGACCTCCGTGATGCAATCAGAGCATGTTTGGAGCGCACTTCGAATGGAGAGCCTCACGACCTTACCGGACAGAAGCCGGCTTCATTTCATTGCACCCTGCTGACGGACAAAGTGCAAATTTGGTCGAAGATACGAGTGCAACTGCGCAATTGGCACGACCCAGGATTAGTGGAGCCCGCTCAAACGCTCCGTATTTCCCCTCCTTCGCAACGCGATCCCCATGGTTGTTATGACTGCATGGTGGTCAGCCCGATGGCAAATAGTTCTTGGCCCACTGGGGGATTGAATGGTACATTTATGTTCTCATGTTCTATCTTGTTGATCTCACTTAGAAGCGATAGGGCATTTGGTAGCACAACTCAGACTTGTATTTCGCATCCACGGGATCAACACATTTTTCACATACGTACAACGGTTCAATCTCGCCCCTGAAGCAGACCCCACATCGAGTTTACGCTCACTAAAGTGTGCAACCAGACAAGATGGCTCACGTATTGGCGACATTATTCCTTTAGCACATGTTCGTTCCCCTGTGCAGGTTATCCCACGGTTTGGTAAGACAGCGAATCCACACCTAAACTGCCACACTAGCTACGAACACTCTACTGATTTCTGGTTGAATCACTACTGGAACAAACAATTCTACTACTCCTTCACACAGTAGGCTCTACTTTTATTGTTCCACTGTCAAATACAATCAATTTTGTGGTACCGTCGCGGAGTTGGGACCCCAATTGGTACATGTGTTGATCGCTGGTATGACCACAAGTTGCGATACGTTCACATATCCCCCCATCTTCCTCCAAAATTGATTCGATGATCCCCTCACCCCCCCGCCCAGAAATGCAATTACCTCAGTATCTTTCACACCTTTCAAACTGAAAACGGCCTCGGTTCCTACCTCTGTCACGGTGAAGCTCTTCAATGCAGCGCCACTAGACGAAGATCTTCAAAATGAATTAGCTGGAGCCATCATCGAGGAGGATCCACTGTCTGCTGGACAGAACGACTTTGTCCTACACCTCTTTCGTTCTTTTCAGGAAATCCGAGAAGGCATTGATGTTCCAGCTCTCTCCGAGTTGAAGGAGAGCGGGAAACCGCTTTACGACGTCCGTTCAAAATGCTGGCAACCAATCTACCTACCCTACATCCTTCGCTCGTCTCCAGATTCTCAATCTGCCGCCAGTGGCAGGAGGCTACGCAGGAAAAATACAACGAAGACAGGCTCAACGTTGACAAGCCATACGTCACACAAAAAGAACCAAAAACACACGTTAACCATCACGAGGATGGTCGAAGATCCTAACATGAACCCGGTGGTCGAGACGGAGCAAATCACTTACCTGCCGAAACCTGGAGTGGAAGAGGACAAGGTAGCAACATGGCTGAATCATATCACCACAGCCCTTGGCGACCTATCCTCATTGTTCGCAGGGGCGAATACAAGATCGCGCACAAGAGCTCTGACAGATAAACAATGTCTCTGGTCCGCAGAATTCGCCACAAAACCTGCACCAACAGATGCAAAGATAAAGATGAAACCTGATATAGCTCTCCTTCGGAGGGATCCTTTTGACCCCGGCGGACCCAACTCGTGGCGGAATGTCGCATCGTTCCTCGAACTTAGCAGTGGCAGCGATTTCTCTGGCATGCCAGTGGCTAAGCAGATCGCAAGAAAATCCTACACGATTTTTACTGCTCAACCGGGTCGTCGTTTCGTTGTCACGATATCCATCCTCCAATTGTATTTCTGCCTTCACATCTTCAATTGTTCCGGCACCATTCAATCTTGACCATACCCCATTCACAGCAATGCCCAACACTTCGTCCGTCTACTTTACACACTGACCTTTGGACCCAAGGAACTCGTTGGCTACGACCCCACACTTTGCTATTCTAGTGTCATTCCTCGTGCCTCCCATCTACGCGTCCAACCAACGATCAAAGTCGGCAACGAGACATTTACTATCCTACGCCTTCTTTTCAGCTGCGACATGATCCGCGGAAGAGCCACTCTATGCTTTGTAGTTGTATCAGCGAGTGGCAAACAGTATGTTGTCAAGATCTCTTGGGCGCGAAACGGGAGGGCTACGACCGAGGAACAGATGCTGAAGTGAGTAAAAGAAAAGGGGATGACATACGGTGTTCCAAAGCTTGTCGCGGCTTGGACAGTTCAGGTTGGGGGGAAAGACGACTCGATGGAGTTACGCCGACCGGAGTATCTACTGAACCAGCTACCGGATCAACGATGCGAGATTCGGATTCAACGACGCTTAGTCCTTGAACCTGTTGGCATCCCTCTTGAGGCATTTGTGTGCATCCAAGAACTCGTCAGCTTTTTCATTGATATTGTCGACGGTGAGATTGCTTTCCATTGTTCGAGTCAAGGATGCTGATGAATTGCTTAGTTCATGAATCTCTTGTCGACCAGTGTGACATCCTTCATCGCGATCTCAGCATCACAAATATGATGAACTACGTCTTCGACTACAAGTCCGAAAACTGGCCAATTCACTCAACCGAGGAACACATCCGTGCCTGTCTCATCAAGAGAGAGAAAGTACTCAGGAAATGCAAATATTGCCGTGGTCTCTTGATTGATTTTGACTATGCCAAGTTCATTGACGAACCCTCCCCGGTGTCCAAAGGGGAATGCACAGTATGTAAATTCATCAAGGTCGGACTGGTCTACCATGCTAATATTTCTCATCTAGGGAACAATCCCCTTTATGGCCTTGGATATACTGCGCGTGTTCGGATCAGACACTGGGGCTGACATCACCCACAAACCAAAACACGATCTCGAATCCATTATCTATGTAATGGTTTGGATGTGTGTCCTGTACTCCAGCCCGAGCAGTGAACCCCTCTCTGCTCACACCACATGTTTGAAGCCTTGGGTGGAGTGTAAATCACGCCAGCAGGTCGAGGCCCTCTGGAGCACAAAGACCAGTGAACTCATCACTCGGGTTCCACTGCAACACTTCAGCCCCTACTTCAAGGTCCTCTCTTCATTCGTGCAACAGCTCTATGAGGCCATACTCAGCGACCATCGGAACATTACTTCCCTTACTCACGACGTTCTGAGAGACATTTTACTCGACGCGTTCTTCCAAGTGAATGAACCGAATGTCGTTACACGACCAGTTGATCATGCTCGGCGGGAATTAGAACTCGACGGAGAGACGGAAGCTGCCGCAAAGTGTAAGAGAGATGTTGCAACAGGCGGATCATTGAAGCGATCACGCTGCTGATCAGCCTTTTGTATTGCAATCTAGTCTTTTTCACTACAAAACCTATGTACATATGATTATGCAAATTGTGTGTATCGGTCGTTTCCGACTCAATAAACTTGAATTGATCCGGTTTGCTCCGTCCTGACTCATTTCAATGGTTCATTGAAGTCACAGGTAAAAATGAAGGTAATAACACCTGCGTCTGCAGCATGTTCCGACTCGCAATCGCTGCCGATTCGCCGCTATTTACATAGGATGGACGGTAAGCGATGACTTGCGGCGTTGTGACGTTTATGCTAACTTTGTCATGACCTCCGACTTGGCGATACGCCGTGTACTAGTATAAAACCCCATCGTTCTCAAGCCTTTCAGGACAGCCTTGGCTTCGTCTGAACATCGTCTTGTTCATCTCCTTGACTCTCATCTGCACTTTCTTTGCACTCCCCATTACGATGGCAAGATCCTCCTGCCCGAAGCCCAGGCGTCATTCGCGGACATCCAACGAAGATGTGCAAGATGCTCGCAAGAAAACGAAGATAGCTGTCGATGAAGGCATGATTTTTTCCTCTTATTTTACACACGCTCACTCCCGTCTATAGGTCCGGACGCTCCCCGTCAATCCTCCAGGTCCAACATGGGAAAGGGCGGACAGAAGATTCAATTGGAAAACCTCGAACGTGTCCAGACGCAGAGCTCCCACAGGCTGTCGAAGCTCACGGCCACCGTCGCACACAAGCCGTTGAACCCCATGGCTCCGATGGCTATCGATGCAGGGCCCCAATCGTACGAGTCGACATCTACTGAGGTGGGCATATTACCGCGCGTTGTTCATTAAGACATCACTGACATGACCTCACAGACACCTATTCAATCTCGGCCTCACCCATGCGGTCGCCCACCTTCTCTACTGAGCTATCAGGCTTCATCGGAGAGCTCGCGTTATGGCTTCAATCTCGCGGTCGGACAGAAGTTACCTCCCAGCTCCCAAACGCCGTCAGGTTTTCCCCCAATGATTTCTTCTGTGTACTCACGTCCACTGAATGTTCCTGCTCCACCTCGTCATGGCTCAATCATTCCGATCCTTCGAGGTCCCACTACCTGCAGCACCCCCGTCATTACATCTCGCAGTACATCTACTCCCACTCCCCCTCGAAGCGCGACTCCTTCCTCTCGTGGTGGTTCCATTGTGCCTCCATCCCATAGCGGATCCGTCGCTCTCTCCTCTGGTGGTGGATCCATTGCCCCACTATCTCGCAGTACTCCTATGAGCCTGAGTGGAGTGCTTCCTCACGGCACTTCACAAGTTCCTGCCGGATCTCACGTACCGCGGTGCATCCATTTACCTTTGATGAGAACATATTCCGCACGGAGTCTGGAAGACATGGTCCACAACTCTCAATTGCATCCTCTTGGCACATTGGAACCGCCACCATGCTATGACCCAGCTGACGCAAACAAAGGTGAAGTTCCTTTCGCTTTGCAGGTTGAGCCACCCATCGACAAGATTTCGCCTGATGAGGATGAACAAGTGGCTGAGAACATCCTTCGAGGTGAGCTCAGTTGTTCAAATTATCACATGCTAATATATGTTCCAGACTTACGTTGTGCTCCAAGTCATTGTGCTGTTCCGGTTGAGTCCGCCATTGACGAGACATCGCCTGATGGGGATGAATGAGTGACCCATAACATCCTTTGAGGTGAGTGTAATCCCTGAAAATGCTCCACACTAACATATTTTTTCAGAATTGTATGACCACTCCACTACCCGCCGCATTCCTGACGATAGTAACATTGGTGGGTGCTCGTATGTCAGCCATCACATAACTCACCTCGCAGACAGATCCTGTCCTCTTTGCTGAGGAAAACAACATGCACCATTGTGCTCGTTCTGTTTATGAAGAACGCGAGAATGGTAAGCCATTCTTTGCATTGGTATTAATCGACTGACAACTCGTACAGTCCTGGCACTACCCACCCAGACAAACGAGGAAGCCTTCAATACCACTGGGGCTCGCAATGTCGTCAATGACTATCATCAGCACAATCGTTTCCCCTGTCCTCTGGATCCGTTATCTCTTCACGACATCCGTCTCCAGCACCAAAGTGTGGTTCAGCCCCATGTTCAGAATGGAGCCAGAGCACAGTCTGTCCCATATTTTATTCCCTCTCAGGTCCCACTTCCTTCCACTCAGGCACAGGCTCTGCCCTCTCAAGTTCAATTTGCGGATGCACCTCCTGGTCCACTGGACGGGCCTGCGACCAAGCTTCGCTCGTATCCTGTCGCCTTCCATCCACTAATTGAACGTGCAAAACTTGTCACTCAGTGTAACTGCGCTTCAATCAACCCTTTCATGTCCCGATCGGAGTTCCTTAATCGAAGCGTTGAGTATCTCAATGAAGCGTTGGCCGAAACCGCAAACGTGCCGATAGGTATGTGTAAATTCCGTTGAATAGTAGTCTCGTTGCTCATATCCTTAGGATACTGGCCGCAATATCGAAAAGATTTGTCTACTTTGGTGAGTGACATGCTTCGTTACATATGTGTACTGACATATCTAGCTCTAGGAAGCGATGATGTCATGGCACTCGACACTGAAGTCTAAGGCTCGAGAAATCGTGCCGCGCTTCTATGCCATAGGTGACAATCATACCCCTGAGGAAAACAAAGATCAAGCTCAGATGTTAATTCGAGGTTCTATCTTCACCTTCAACGGTGTTGATGACGAGGTATATTCACATCATAGTTCAGCCCTCAAGCTAATAATCATTGCAGGGATCTACTAACAACATGGCTGCCCCCGTGCTCGGTGCCTTGATTGTTTCCTTTTTTTACAATGGACCTACTTCGTTGGCCGTTACGTTTCCTGATGTCTTCGCAGGTGAAGTCCCTCAAGTAACCGTTTGCCTGGCAGCTACCACGGTAGGTTTACGTTAATTACTTGACCACTTACTGATTGTCATACGGAACAGTTGCGTGCCGCGATCGATGAATACACGACGACAGGTGTACAGGAGGACCGAAAGTTTGAGTACCAGGGGTACTCCAGGATTTATGCCCAATTCCTTTCGATGCAACTTGCGATCAACAACGACCCGAAGCATGCAGCGAAAATGAAAGCAAAGAGAGTGGAATGGGTGAATTCTGCAGAGTGAGTGCTGATTCTCGTTAATTTGGTTTGAATCTAATGTTTTCATAGTATGCTCGCCAACGAGCCTGGCAACATAATTGCTTTCGATGATGACTTCCAGCTGGTACTCGATTAAGCAGATTTCTCAATCGGGTATGATTATCAGCCGTGTCTGTAATGTTTTGCTGTGATTTGTAATCAAATTGTGTGTTGTCTATGGTAGTATTGACAGCCATGCCGAAAGGGTGTGTGGACCTATAATGGCCCTGTGGTTGAACCCAGGTCAGACAAAGTGCAATTCAGCTATGGTACTTGAGATTTCCACAGAACTGACACAGGCTTGTGCAAATCTGCAATACTAGGTACCTCACTATGATGTCTGTGAGAGTGCATATCATTCTACAGTTCTGCACAGACTGCTGCTGGTTTACTGATGTGGGTCTGTGACTAATGGAACAGAGCGGGGCGGAGTAGTTGGAATGAAAGGCCTGGTGGTCACTGAACCCATCATGATTGCAGACGACTCAGCAGTGGCTTCGACTTGAAAGGGTTGATAGTGAGTGATATGAGATGTTCTGCCAATACATGCACTAGATAGGGATTGCCTGAGAGCAGGTGGCATACTACTGTTGGGGTCCAGGTTGGATACATGTGGAGTGGAGATGTCTTCCCTAGTAGTGGGTGTTTTGGCCTGTGGTGAAACAGTGACCGAGTTCAGTGAAAGATCTGATGGAAAGGGAGCCTGAGGGTCATCTTCTGTTGGAGGAGGTGCAGTGGCACAGTGAGCCTGCATAGTGAATTGAAGACATTCAAATGTACTGATGTGCTCCACAGAATTGTCAACAGGCGCCTTCTTGGTCTCTCCACAACCGGCTTCATTGCCAAAAATTTCCCTTCAAGTTGATCCCACAAGTGAGATGCAAAGTTCTAGGATGACAACACTTACTTGTTCCAGAACATGATCAAGCTGTCCCTCCACTCTTCATCCGGAGCATCTCTGATGAATGAGATGATCGCTCGATACATTTTGCAGTAGCTGAATTCTCTGTCTATTTCATTCCAAGACTCTCTTGCGACAATCATGAAACAAGCCTAGTGCAAGGAAACCATGAGCTGCATGTGGACATGCCAACATTCCACTCACATGAATGCACACATACTAGTATGCAATATGCTCCACCTCAATTGAGGTCACGCCATTCAAGATGGCATTGGAAGAGCGGTTCTTCTTCTTGGGGGTATCTACTAGTACTGCAAATGAAGGACCTAAAAAGATATGACGCGCAATCTAGAGGGGTGGATTCAGTGCACTCAATAACATGGGATACCCAATACATACTCAAATGAGGAAGTAGCTTTTAAAAAGGTGAGAAAGGATATCGTTGGTGTTCATGGGATCTTTGCCAGGCAGCAACGGCATCGCTCCACTCCACAAGAAGGCTGGAAAGTCTTGACTGCCCATTGGAATGATACCTGACTCAAGCTTGTTCTTGCCCCTGTTGCAAGTCACCAAAGTTACCTGCCGACTTGAAACTAGATTGAAGAGTAGGCTTACTCTTCAGGGTCTGCATCAAATTCAGCAAGCTTATCAAGCAGACAGAGCCATCAAGCAAGGAGGGGGTGCTTGAATCCCAACTCCGACTTTTTCTTGATAACATTGATTGGAGACTGGATGATTGAAAGGTTGCGTGGGTCACAGTCTGGTGACGCGAAGGTTGGAAGGAGTGGTTTGAGATGGCACACATCAGTTGAGGGTGTGTTCCTGATTTCTGCACTGATCTAGGATGAGGTGCTGTGAGTAAATGGACGCATATATGCGTTTAAATCTTACTGTTGCACTAATCCCCATAAGCTCCTTGCTTCGGTCAGGGTCATCAATCATGTTTGTCAATGATGGTATCATTTGAATGAGCTTGTAATAGCACTGGGTTGCAAGTTCTCGTGAATCGTTGGAACTGTTGGACAGAGACAGTCAGAGGTGGGGTGTAAATGATGAGCGAACATACATGGCACTCAAATATTCTTCACGGGCTGCCATTGCCATGGGATCCTCATCGAGCTCTCCACAGCTGCTTAAGTCTTCATCCTGAAAAAGCCTCACGATCTTGAAAACTTGGTCGGGGTCACACCAGACATCGTGACACCGTGTGATACTATGTGCAGCGGATAAGTAAAGTGAGTCGTTTGCATCCTTCTTTTTGGCTTTCTTGGATCTTTTGGAATCATATTAGTTGGGTATATTGATGTTCAGTTACTCATGTTTTAGGGACACCTGAGTCGTCTGCCATGGTGGGCAGAAGAGATGCTGATTCAAACTCAGCAGATGACTCTGATCTGATAAGATTGTTGAGATCCGACATGGTAGCATGTGAGAAATACTTAGTCAGCATCTGGCACTTTGTCGTCAACACTTTGAATCTTATCTTATACAGCGATACATGGATTTCCTGGGGTACATGGATTCCCAGACATCTGGCAATGTTCTTACCCTCGAGGTTGAGAACATCCTCAAAGGATGGCCTACTTATGTCATTTACTTCACTCCTGAGCAGCCTGGCCCATTGGTGAGTAATTTTCACGGCTTATCATGTACTTTTGACACTTTTAACACATGTATATGCATTCCCAGAAACTCATATTGCGTCTTAAGGAACCATCCGAGCCAGGAATGTGCACAGGATGGAAGAAAAAGCCCAGCGATGCAAGGATTGTTGTCACCATGTTCGTAACATCCCAATTTTGTGATGTGTTGCTGATTTTCCACCCTCGGCTGGCCATACATAACAGCCTATTTACAACCTCAGTTGGTGTTAAGACCGTGACTTATCCTCCGATGAACTCCGGAACTCCGGAGTTCTGGTTGGAATAAGGCATTGGGTTCAGCTTATGTGCTGCCCCCTTGCTTGGTCGCATGCCTCAGATTTCGGAGCGGATAGTCGGAGGTCGATCGGAGTCGCTAGGACTTGCGTAGATCGCAATGAGGAAGATGAATTCGGAGTGCAGAAGACAGAGGATAATTGTCTAAGTCGATATCGAAGCTAAAGCTAATGACTATGTACTGAGAACTATATATACAGAGTGCAGACATCGCATTAGTAACGGAAAACATTGCATGTATAAGGATGAGTAAGGTGGAATCTGAGTAAGACGGAGTACGGGGTTGAGATAGCCAGAGCTGTGTGAGCACAGGTTCGGAGGCAAGAAGGAAGCGGAACTAATACAAAAGGAGAAACATAACTACGTAAGTGAGAATTAAAGATGTCCGGAGGGCGGAAGTGAAGTCCTAGGTGTAAAAGCCTCGGAGTTCGTGAGTGAGAGGTCCGGAGTTGGTCCGGAGGGTCAGGGTTAGGACGGGATATGACAGTTGGCCACTAACTATGGTGTCAGTGACTGAATGGTGTCATATCCGCTCCTAACCCCTAACGTCCCCCTCCGATCCCATCTCCGGCTTACTCCGCTGTACTCCGGTACGCCCATACCATTCTGCTAAAGATCCTGCCCTGGACTTGTCTCCTCCGCATCGGACTTCGTTCGCACTGCCTCGGACACTGCCTCGGACATCATCCCCGTTAGTACTCACCTTTTGTTACACTTCTTATAGTATAGTTCCATTCCTCGTACATAGCTTCCCTCCGACCCTTCATTCTTAACTTACACATCCTCCGCCACATCATATGCTCTCCATTCCGTTCCATATGCTCGTAGTATAGCATCCTTGATATCTCCATATATTCCGGTACGAACTCCGACCGGACTTCGCTATATAAACCATGTATCCTCTATGTAGTTCTCCAGTACGAATATCAACCAAGTTTCCTCCACTCTGACTCTCCTCTGTTCTCCTCCTCTGTCTTCTTACTTGCCATAACATCTCCTTCACCTGGAACCCTTGTTCCTCCGAAATCCACATCAGCAAACCAACCTTTTTCCCACACAGCCAAAATTTGACTCTGTACAGAAAGGTCACCCAAACTACAGACTCTACAGTCTGTGCAGAGGAGGGTTGGTTTGCTGATGCGGGACACGAAGTACGACAAGGGCGCGACACACAAGTCCTGCGCCAAGTCCCGCTAAGTACCCAACTCCGTTTACCTCCGTCGGACCTCCGGTCCACATTACACTAAAGAACCCCGAAACTCCTCAGGTAACTTCGGACCTCGTCGGACTTACCTCCAGAGGACCCGGACTTGACAAATGGGCTCTGTCTCCGGCTGAGAAGCATTCAAGGTATGCCTGTTTCCTTGTCGTCCTTGTGCTAATGACCCTTGACCCCAGTCAACAAGGACAGCAAGGAACTCGTACAACAATAACAATGCTCGCTGGTGTGCCATACATCCTAGGCAACGATGACAACCCTTCAAGTTGCGTGTTGTAGGAGTTCGTCACTCTCTACGGTTGAAACCCTGTCTTTCACAGGTTTCCAGGTCATCATCCTGCATCTTTCCATGTCAATCCGTGTCCGATCCGTCCGATCTGTCTGTATCCGTTCCATATCCGTTCCGGGTTTCTGTGTCCAGGTCGTCCAGACTTATTGCCACTGTTCATATCATTTTGGACATCGCGCACCGGGGCTCTAGGCCTTTGCCACTGTCACTGCTGTACCATAGAGGCAGCCCTCATTATTTTCCTTCGTGTCTGACAGGGTCCCTGGAAGTTTTCATGTAGCATTTCCAATAGCTACATTCTACTTAAGAGCTTGTCTAGCTAGGAATAGACTATCTTCTTGCAGTCTGAAGGTCACCTGCCCGTGTGCAGGTTCATCTCTGAGTCGTTTCCCTTCCCCTTTTCCTTCGTCTTTCCCATCTGTTTCCGTGTCTGTTTCCGGATCCGTTTCTGTGTTTCCGTGTCCACATCTGGACTTCCGTTTCTGTGTTTCCCGCTGTAAGGAACTACCGTTCCTTACGGTTGTAGGACCTATCCTATGACCTCTACACGACTTCCCTATCATTGTCACTCATGTCCTTAGTGATCCTATTCACCCACGTCACGTCCGTCCGCTGTCCGTTATTGTCCGCTTGTCTGCTCCTACAGGAATCGTCCGGAACGTCCTGTCCTTTGTCTGCAATAGTCCGCGTCGCACCGGAATGTCAATTGAGGTTCGTGACCACTTTATTCTATGATGTTGGACATCTTGGCTAGTTCCTTATGGTTTTCGACATGTGAGGCACGAGGTACTTACACTCCATATGGTCCTGTCATACTTATTTCAAATTGGTGTTGTTATGGCAGTCTGGAGTATGCTCCGGACTATAAACTGTTTGTCAGATGATTTGAATGCATCTTGCACTCGTTAGCATTGATCACACTTTGCTCGTTGTCCTTTCGTTCGTCCTCATCATCCTCATCGTCGTCCACCGTATTATCACGTCCGCTACTACCGTCCGTCATGTCCGCATCCGTTCCGACTGCAGTGGTCACACCAGTCGTCACTTTCTATGCACCGGACAACCATCGTCCATCTATCGTCGTTCGCCTCTCATCGTCCTCGAAGCCTTCCAAGTCCTTTTCCGTCCATCACTCCTGGTTTTCTGAGGTCCGGACCTCCTTAGGACCATCTGGACTCTTCTGTCTTTGGGTCCCCTCCTTCACCAACTCATCAAGAGTCTCTTTAGGGACAAACCTATCGTTCCCTTAGATCATTTCTTTTGTTAAGGACCTAGTTGGACTTGTCCTTCAGGATCCCTTACATCCCTTCACCGCGCTCCGGATTCTCTTGCCCGTGCTTGAGATAGGTTTGGAAGCAAACCCTCTCTCTTCTATCCTCTTCAGAACCCCTGGGACAAGTTATACTTGCATCCCACACTGACTATCTTTCTTACAGCATACCACATGCTAGGTGACCACGAGGACAAGAACCGTCCCTTCGTCAAGCAATGAGGACGAGGACGCCATCACGTCAGGATGCCACATGCAGCAGGGAGCGAGGAAGACAATGATGTGAAGGTGACGACCTACCATGATACAGTGTACCACGCACCCACCACCACCCATCCCTTCATAGTATCGAGGACGAGACTCAGATGACACATTGTCATTGACCAACAACACATGCATAGGCGGTGAGGAGAACTGGAGATGAGGAAGGCACAGTGATGGCAGCGGCAGCAATGCACGCATCCCTTGTGCCTGACACCGGGCCCTTTGTTGATGACAACAACACTGAGGTACCACAACTGCAACAAATTGTGCCCAAACCACACACAAGCAGTATACTAATACAGTGTAGATTAGAGATATAATAAAAAACCTGTTTATTTGTCTGAGCTCAAGTGAGCTGCTACTGGTACCGAGCAGTGAAAAGATGCAAAGTTAGTGTTTACATAAATCATGTGTATTTTGCCATGCCACATGGCACAAGCACTGATTTCTTGTTCCAGATATGACCATTCCTGGTGGCTGAGCCTGGGGTCCATAGGTCTCTGCATAACATGACATCCTAGGAGTTCTGTGGGTTAAAAGTAAGTACTCTGTGCAGCCTTCCCATGCCTTCCCATGATACCCAAGTCTGTATAGCCTCCACAGGCCTTTGCAAAACATCACATCCTGGGGAAACCTGTAAGTCAAAAGGTTGGTTTGCTGATGTAGCTAGGGTATACACCTGTGTTCATATGGACAGCAGTCATGCATTGTGCACCCATTGTAAAAAGCCGGAATTACTCCAGAGTTTCGATAACACAATACAACAGATCCTTCATTTCTGGTGCATTGAGCCATCTCACTCAATGATTGCATCGACAACCAATATGAGCTATGAGAATCGGAGATCTACTCTGCTACAACCCGTCCTGGTCAATGACTGGACACTCTCGGAAACTCACCCTTTGGGACGGAAATACCCCAATCACTTTCATTTGTGCTCCGGCACTGAAATAATACGATGTTCATTATCCGGACATCATGCATCCCATCAGCTGATGCTTTTCGTCGCTACAATTGACATGAATACGTTACCAAAACGTTTCAGACATCACTCTTCAGAGCCATTGTTCAAGGCAGGAAACATATGCATAAATTTCTGGACACAAGTCTGACGCAGTCCAAGACCCCTTGTCACTCATGGATACGCTCTCAGAAACCATACACAAGTGCTCCGCACACTCTGCTCCAAAACAGACACGCTTTCACATGCACACTTATGGACAAGGCAGAGTCAATGTAACACAAGGCAAGCCTTCTGCCTTCCTTTCCTTCTAGGAATTTGTGATACCCCACGCAACACAAATCTATACCCAGACTTCAAACTGGCGCCTCCAATGGCAAACTCCATATGACCTCATACATGGCCCCAGAGAACAGCCTGACGTCAGTAACCTATGAATCCCTGGACATGGCGCCTTTGTGCACCTATCCCTGAATGTCTGGAATGCTAAGCTATCAGCTATATCTGAGATGATCACGTACCTCAGAGTTGCACCAAACAGTCAAAACTACCTCTGCATGCGTGACATGAACTCCATATCTACGTCCACATATGACCCTTTCAACAAGATGCTATTCCCTCATTTTTGAAACAAAATAAATCAAAAGGACTCTGCATAACCATCCGTCCATAATAAACATTCTGGATGATAATGCAACTCCTACTCCAAGTATTCCCTCTGACCTGGAGGATAAACCAGATAAACCACTTTCAGGAAACACCCAGAATCGGACACCCAACCCACCACCCAGGGTAGCAAACCCTGACGCTCTGAACCCAACTGCCAGATATGATTTCTTCATCCGCAGAATGACTCTGACGAGGAACAATCACCTCTGTCAATACCTCCAACAACCTCCAACCCATCCAGACAATTCTATGGGGACTGTTAACATCCCTAAAGTCAACTACAGGACATGGAAAACCTAATCGCTGGAAACAAGAGTCACCAGTCAGTCCCAACGCGAGATGTTGCATCCTGACACTTAATACATTCCCAGAGCAATGCCTGATTCCCCTGGACCTACATTCTCCACACAACTCCAAAAAGGATGTGGAACGCATAGTCCGGGAAGGGGGAGCATGCCTAATATGCTTCCTATGTTCCCAAGCAAATCCACGATGTCATACTTCTGTGGAACCCCCAGACACACATCTGCCATGAAATCTGAACAGGACATGGAATGCATAGTCCAGGAAGGGGGAGAAGATTTAATTCACTTCCTATATCCCCAAACTATCCACGACATCATTTCCACAAAACTCCTGAGCATGCACAGTGAAGTCCATACTGCTACTACAACTCTGAATATGAAGATAAACCCACATTGTGAACAGTAATATACTGTGATACACTCGCACTACCAGATACAGAGCAGAAGCTCCAGTGAACTGCATGCAATGAGGAATTACATCCTCCACTGCCAGAATACATGTTTGAGTTAGTGGACCAGCCCAAACATCAGAAATCATGAACAACCAATGGGTCTTAGATGTCAAGTCCGATGGACGGGAAAAAGCCCACTTAGAAGCAAAAGGGTTTCTCGCAGGTTGAAGTGGTGGACTTCAACCAAATAAATCTCACTCGTAGTCCGTTTCTGAAACAGTCCAGCTCATGCTAGCACTCCGAGATCAGCAAACCAACCCCCCTCTAGACAGGTCTGGCCAGTACTGGACAGAGTTCCAACTTTCCTAGCTCTGACAGCAAGGTACCTAACTGGCTAGACCTGTCCAGCACTGTCCAGCACCCCTATAATTGTCCCAGCCTATCCCAGACTTTCCCAGACCGCCTCCAGTTACTCCCAGATCATCCTAGTTGATCTCCAAATCTGCCCAATTACTCCTAGTTACTCCCAGGTTATCCCAGGTCATCCCAATTCATTGTGGATTCTTCTAAATTATCTTCTTATATTATTCTAGTGCCAAATTAAATCATATTCACACAACAAATTGTTAGAAAAAACATCTTAGATTTATTTTGATAATTAACACATGGAATCCTAATTCTAATTCTAATCCCAATTATAAACCTGATACTTGTCCATACCATATATCTAATCCTACTATATAGGCCCAACCACTAAGTGCAAAGCCAAAGTATAGTCAGAGTGTAATACAAAGTGAACCAAAAGTGTAGTCTTGGAGAAGTAAACAAGTGGCCAAAAAGTATTAGCCAAAGTGTAGCTGAAGTGTTGTAAACAAGTGCTTAAAAAAGCGCACCAAAAATGTAGTCAAAGTGTAACCAAAGTGTTGTAAACAAGTGGTCAAAAAAGCGCACCAAAAGTGTAGTCAAAGTGTAGCCAAAGTGTTGTAAACAAGTGTTGAAAAAAGCGTACCAAAAGTGTAGTCAAAGTGTAGCCAAAGTGTTGTAAACAAGTGGTCAAAAAATGTACCAAGAGTGTAGTCAAAGTGTAGCCAAAGTGTTGTAAACAAGTGGTCAAAAAAGTGTACCAAAAGTGTAGCCAAAGTGTAGCCAAAGTGTTGTAAACCAGTGGTCAAAAAAGCGTACCAAAAGTGTAGCCAAAGTGTTGTAAACAAGTGCTTAAAAAAGCGCACCAAAAGTGTAGTCAAAGTGTGGCCAAAGTGTTGTAAACAAGTGTTGAAAAAAGCGAACCAAAGTGTAGCCACTTGGAAATAAAGTAATATTCAAAAAAGCGCACCAAAAGTGTAGTTAAAGTCTAGCCACAAGTGTAGCTAACTCGACTGCACAAATGTGCTTGTTGTGTACTCACCTATGTATGGCTTAGCAATTTGTTTGGCCCGGTTTGCCATGGGGCACATGAGGCGTGAGTTTAGGTGTCCACAATATTGCACTGAGGACTTAGACACATTTCTGGATGCCAGAGAGTGACTACACTAAGTTCTACACTTTTGTTCGCT
>QFES01007782.1:0-13941 GCA_003316375.1 Tylopilus plumbeoviolaceoides
CCCAGATGTCAAGCAAGACACGGAGTTGCGCCATCAATCATCGCATAAATAAAGTACCGTATATCGTATAGCCCAGAATAGAGCTCGGGCGGCGGTAGGTTATAGGGATACGGGTCTAGAAGAAAGGAAGAGCGCCTGTCAGCTAATGATACAAGAATGTCAGCTTAACGAAAAATTCTCATACCAAATACGCTATGTCAGGCCGGCGTCCCATCCAAGATGCAAAGGGGAGAAAACAAAAGAGAACCAACTCAGAGTCCCATTCTTTCTGCCAACGTCCGATCTCCTCCCGCATATGGGTGATTGAACCCACGGCTTCTGCGGCCCGTTCCACCTCCGCCTCCTGTGCCGTTTCGTCGCGAGAATCGATCTCGGTCTCGGTCTCGGTCTCGGTCTCGGTCACGCTCTCGTTCCCTTTCTCGATCGCGTTCTCGGTCTCGGGCACGCTCCTTCTCGCGTTGACGTGGACGATCTCTTTCTTGTGGAGAACGCGGCCGAGTACGTGAATCTTCGTCAATGTCCATTTTTGTGTTCTTGGGACGAATCTCAGAAGGCGAAACACGAGGTGAATGAGATGGCTCATGTTTGGCTGAGGCATATGTTTTTGATGGAGGAAGCGACACATTCGACTGGGCTGGCGATACCTTGGTATCAGACAGCCGTGGCTTCTTGTGTGCTCTGGGGCCGGTGGGAGGTGGCTTGGATAGTCCATTCGTGGCCGGTGGATGTGACGGAGGATGGTATGAATCACGGGACGGAGGATGGTGTGCTTGCGAATTCATCTGCTTTTGCCGTAGGGAACATTGGAAGCTTTGATACGACTTGTCCAGTTCAGTCCTAAAGGCGGGTGAATGTATGCAAAGGCTAGGATCAGGGCACTATCTTACGAGAGAGATGTGATCACTTGATGTGACTCTGACAAAAGTGCGTGGTTAACGCAAGCATGCATCAGCATGAATAAGGTCACCTCGGAGTGCGCTCTCTAGTCTATCCACCACACGTCGGAGTCCTCGAACCTCCTCTTTCAATTTCCCGGTTTCACCGTGTTTCAAGAGGCCGTACAACTCGTCGTTCTCTTCCTGGAGCAAGCGTACACGTTGGGTCAACGCAGTGCTGACTGTGCTCGAGGAAGAACCAATAAGTCCACTGCTAGAAGCTGCCTTGTTGACGTGGGGTAGTAGCACGGACACCAGTGTGGGGGGTAACGTAATAGGATCCGACGTGGACGGTTGGGGTTGTACGGTCAGATACTGGCGAAGCCGTGAAATCTCTGTCTAAAGGGGCCAAGGAGTGGGTCAACAGACGGCCCGAGAGGAAACGGGCGCCCTAGAATGGCCATCAGTCTCACCGTGAGTTCCACAACCTGTGCGTCTCGTTTTCTAAGAGCGGTTTCGAGCTCTATCTCTCTTGATGTAGGCAAGTCCATGACCCGGCGAACGGGATATTTGTAAGGTCGAGCCTGGACGAAGAAGCAGGACGACGCCGCTGTGTGGTTGGTGGCAAGACCTAACGCGCCTCTT
Organism: Tylopilus plumbeoviolaceoides; assembly: GCA_003316375.1. Classification (NCBI taxonomy): domain Eukaryota; kingdom Fungi; phylum Basidiomycota; class Agaricomycetes; order Boletales; family Boletaceae; genus Tylopilus; species Tylopilus plumbeoviolaceoides. The sequence continues at coordinate 1,521 of QFES01007782.1, forward strand.
CCACTTTTGAGCGCATGCCGTAAATGGTAGTGGCTGTGAACTGCATTCAACTCGGACCTTAACCAGAAAGTCCACTCTGAATCGTTGGCGTGGTCTTGTACTCATGCGAGGCTTGTCTCATGGTTACCTGTTATTCCTCGAATACACGCCGAGTTCCTCGTGTGTGGCATAGAAAACGACTGGTGGGTGACCAGCATTCAAAGCTTCAAGCTTCATGACTGCCCCACCAGCCTGAGACAACTCTAGCCACTTTGACCTGCTCGATGCTCGCTCTGCCGACTCAATGGGGACATGGTGACATCATCTCACGTGTTCCCGCCGATCGGCGCCAGCGATCGAGGGGCCAACACAGTTCAGTCTGGCGAACATTTCTCGCTCTTTCCACCATGTCCAAGAGACCCTGCAGTCCGTCTCCCGCTAGCTTGTCAAAGAGGGGAAGGACTGTCCCTTCGTTCATGCCCAAGAAAGTCGCTACAGTAGAGGCAGCAGCGTCGGTCCAAGACAACCCTCCTTTCTTGAAGTTGCTTGCCGAAATGCGTAACGTGGTCCCAAACCCTCAGCCTGGAAAATCGATAGTGTATTGGATGCGGATGGGAGACCTGCGCAGTACGTTGATTGTAATGCAAAACTCACGTCGTTGAAACATCCGGATTACTGCCAGTCGTGGACAACAAGGCGCTTGCGGCAGCTTCTAAACAAGCTATCCAATGCAAGATACCTCTCATCGTGCTCTTCTTATTCAGTCCCCAGGACTATATTGCCCATGATAGGGGCAAACGGAGAATCGACTTCGTGCTTCGCAATCTATCGGAAATCAAGGTACTACTCTGTTTTCAAACCGCTGCGTTTTCAAATTGCTTACGTCCCATAGGACTCGCTTGCGGAACTTGATATTCCTCTACTCACGATATCATATTCTCCTCGGCGAACTATCCCTTCTAAAGTTATTTCACTTCTCCAGTCCTTGCACTGTACCAGGCTGTTTGCCAACATAGAATATGAGATAGACGAGCTCAGGCGCGACTTGGAAGTCCTTACCCTCTCGAAGGAGAAAGACATTCAGCTGCATTACTTTCATGATAGATGTATCATCGAGCCTGGCTTTATCAAAACGAAGGACGGAAAGGCGCACATGGTATGTCCCTTTCCGTCCCTCCACGCCACCATATTTACCTTGTGTTCGACAGGTTTACTCTCCTTACCAAAGGATCTGGATTGCTAAGCTCAACGAAAAGATCAGTACATACCTTGCAGAGGCGCCTCTCCCTCAGGCGAATTCGAGATCTATCCGAACGGATCCAACCTTCGGCCCACTGTTTGATATAACTGTACCCCAGACCCTGGAAGGGTTTGAGTTAGACCCTGCCGACAGAGAAACGATGGTCAAAGTCTGGCCGGCCGGATCGGCGGCTGCTCAAGAGGTTGGGTTGTTTCAGCTGTAATCTTATTCTCATCTCTCATCTTTGACGTCCAGATACTTTCCCGTTTTCTCAATACGAAGGCGAGAGCCTCACAGTTAGGCACCGTGGACCCGTTGGCTGATGCCGCGGAAGCGTCCGATAAACGGAGTCGTATCGCGACGTATGTCGAAAAGAGAGACAGGGGTGATGAGGATACGACTTCCAGACTCAGTCCCTATCTCTCTGCTGGCGTCATATCACCTCGGGAATGTATTCGCGCCACGATGACTCTAGCTGGGTTGCAGAAGGTGGATTCTAGACGAACTACGGGCACTGGTCGCTGGGTGCAAGAGCTTGGTAAGTGTGAGTCTATGACGTGAAATATTACTCATAAATTATACAGCTTGGCGAGACTTCTACACGAACGTATTGGCGAATTTTCCTCGAGTATCAATGGGGCGACCATTCCAGGAAAAATTGGCGAATGTCAAGTGGGAATCCAATGAAGAGCATCTCGCCGCATGGAAGGAAGGAAAGACTGGAATCCCCATCGTTGACGCAGCTATGCGCCAATTGAACACGATGGGTAATCTATGCTTTGAGAACGAGGCTTGTCCATCGCCTCTAACTTCTCCTTTAGGCTGGATGCATAACCGGATGCGAATGATCACCGCGATGTTTCTGACCAAGGATTTGATGCTAGACTGGCATCTAGGAGAACAAGTGAGAAATGAACCCCTTCCTTTACATGCAACTCGTTGACTCTGAAAAGTATTTCATGGAACAACTCATCGACGGCGACCTAGCCAGCAATAATGGGGGATGGCAATGGAGTGCATCTACTGGTGCTGACCCCGCACCCTATTTTCGGATCTTCAACCCATATGCGCAGAGTCCAAAGGCAGATCCTACGGGTGATTACATCCGCATGTATGTCCCTGAACTGAAGAACTTACGAGGGCCAGGTCGGTTTTTCCTTATCCCGGCAGACATACTGGCTGAACATGAAATAGAACTTCACAATCCACCCACAAAAGTCGCGGAAAAGTTGGGATATCCGCGGCCCATTGTTATACATGCGGAGGTTAGGGAGAGAGTGAACAGAAGGTACAAAAATCCGGGTCAAGAGTGAATGGATGCAAGTTGTACTTACCAGTGTATGTGTTAGGGGTGTTGTTCCCTAAAAAGGCGTTGTAGAAATGTACTCGCTTGTCCAGGTTGTCCCCGAACCAGCTATAACTCGGCAGACATGGACTCAAAGCTCAATTCCCTGACATCGCGCGCGATCGAATCTAACCACGCCCGAGGGGAAGCAGAAAACGATGATGACGCCATTTTCGCAGAACTGGAGGCAGAAATCGAGAATGACGATTCAGTTGCGTTCCGAGAGCACGGACTCGAACAACTCAGACTACAGTGTGTACTGCATCCTATCCTCGAGATTCCAAAATCTAAATACACAGATATCATTAGAGCTAACAAGTCGAAGGAGATGCACCAGAATGCCCATGGGTCTTATACCGAGGTCACCAACGAGAAAGAGGTCATTCGCATAAGTGCGTAAGTCGTGTCTCCAGAAATTTCAAGACAGCATCGGGATAAAGATTCGATACATGACCAGCAATGAACCTTACTGCGTAATACATTTCTACCACAACAAATTTCGAAGATGTGAGATCATGGACAAGCACCTCGCCGTAAGAATTCGTCAGGATCCGGTTTGCTCCACTGACAGTTCTCCTAGTAGAAATTGGCGCCAAAATACTTTGCCACGCGCTTTATCCGTGCATTCGTGGAAAACGTGCCGTGGTTGGTCGAACGACTGTCCATTCAGGTATTGCCGTGCGTAATGTCTTTTGTGGATGGCAGCTCCAAAGATCGGTGGGTTTCCACTCCTAGTCATCTCACCCTCCTTGATTCATCCTTTCTATGTTCTTCCAGCCTCATTGGATTCGAAGAACTTGGCAATAATGATGCATTCGAAACTGCTGTTCTCGAATTCAGGCTTTCGCAAAGTGGTGAGCTCGTTTTTAGCTGTACATCTCGTATGGCATTTGTCGATACGCATCGCAACAGGCGTTTTGCAAAAGGCTGAGAATCCGGCGTTCAATATCACGTACTCTGTCGGTCATGGCGGGTCAGCCAAGGACAAACTCGGAAAGGGTAATGAGGACGACGATGACTTTGACCTTGATGATTGATTTATTATGCCCTGACGAAGAGGACGAGGAGTATACATACCTGAGTTATCTCTAGGTTGTAGTGATCTAGATTGTAGTGATTTCCTAATCGAGCAAGTAGAGGAGATCTCGGGTTGCTCTAGTACTTCCATCATCATGAAGCTCGTCGGAAAGTATATCGACAAAAGCGGCACAGTAAGCCTGTTGTTTTGTATCGAACTACATCACTCATCAAGCTAGGGCCATGTCACCCTTCGTCCTGAAGATGACGAAGATATGTGGCATCTGTATAATCTCATACAACAAGAGGATCTGGTCAGAGCTCCTGCCATTCGGTACGAACTCGCACTGAACCTCTTTGTCGTGGCATGTGACTGGTGAATGCAGACGAGTGCAGAACGTATCAGCAACTGGCTCTACCGAGTCCCACCGGATCAGACTCAACCTGACACTTCAAGTCGCCAGAGTCGAGTACTCTTCTAACTCTCAATCTTCTACGACGGATCAAGCATCATCCGCAACCTCGTCCTCCGCACCACCACCCATTACCGCCGCACTCCACATATCCGGCCGCGTGACGTCCGAAAACGAACATGTGCGGATGGGGGCTTTCCACACGCTGGATGTCGAGCCAAACCGTGACGTCCGAATTGAAAAGATCGAGGGATGGGATAGCATAGCTCTTGCTCGCGTTGAAGAGTCCTGCGTACCCGGGCGCGGAGCAGAGGTTGGCGCAGTCGTTTGTGGTGAAGGGACTGCTGCGTTTTGCCTGTTGTCCCAGCATCTGACGGTCATCGCACACCGACTATCCGTACCAATACCACGCAAGGCCTCTGCACCTGGAACATCACAGCACGAGAAAGCGATGGGAAAGTTCTACACGATGGTCTACGATGCGTTCGTCCGACACATTCCTTTCTCCAGTCCAAATTTACGCGCCATCGTCTTCGCTAGCCCTGGTTGGGTTAGAGATACAGTCTATTCCACGATGATAAACGAAGCTGGGAAGCGAAATGACAAACTATTGGCGAAATCGATACGGGAGAAGGGTCTCAAAGTTCATATTAGCAGTGCACACGTCCACAGCTTGGTGGAGGTATTGAAGAGTCCAGAGGTACGTCTTGGTCCAGATCGCAATTTCAGTTGCATATATTTGTAGATCGTCGCTCAGTTGAAGGAGACAAAGTTTGCTCGTGAAGGAATTGTCCTGGATAGGTTATTTCAGCGACTTTGCGGCTAGGCGTGGTTCCTCAAAGCTTATAGGTTCTTCAAAATGCTGGGATCGGATGAAATGCGCGCGTGGTATGGTCCAGAGCATGTCTTTCTAGCCTCGGATCGAGGGGCGGTCGGTACGCTTCTAATTTCAGATGGACTTTTCCGGTACGAGAGCGCATATTTTTCTGTCAGAGTACTCAAGATAAAGAGGGTTGTGCAGTGCGAGTGACCCAAAGACCAGGAAGCGGTATGTGTCATTGGTTGAAAGTGTACAGCAGAAAGGAGCGGAAGTGGTAATCTTCTCGAGTATGCACGAGTCCGGTCAACGTGCGTATGAAGCTTCTGTGGCTGCACAATGTCTGAGCTTCATGCAGAACTAAATCAACTAACTGGAGTCGCCGCAATCCTAACGTTCCCGCTTGACATCGAGGTCGTGGAGGCAGAAGAAAAGGAGGTAGCTGAAGAAGCTGAGCGGCAGAGGCTAGAGGAAGAGGAAGCGGTGGGATAATGACTTTTTCGTCGGCCAGGATCATTGACAATCGTGCACCTCAATCACCATTACTAGCCAAAGGCATATTGATTTTTGGTTCTTCGAGTGTACCGAAATTATTATCTTGACAAACGCCTTTCGTAGGCTTCCCAGCCTGCAGCTTGGTATCGTTGCGCTTGCCTTTGGACCTCCCCGACATTGATGTCACGACCTGTGCCAAAAATCCCCCTGCCTACGATGATTATATCGCATCCACAGTCTGTCACCACCTCGGCCGGCGTGCGATACTGTTGTCCCATAGCATCGCCCTTGGTATCCAATCCTACGCCAGGGGAGAGGATCAAGAAGTCCTCGTCACCGACTTCGTCAGTTTCACGCGCCCCGATGCCTTCCATTCGATGTTGGGCGATAAATCCGATAACAAAATCACGTCGAGCCCGCGCCATTCGAACTGCATCCTCCGTGTATGCGCCGGTCGTAAGGGCGCCTTTTGAACTCATCTCGGCAAGCAAAATCAGTCCTCTCTCGAGAGGAAGACCGACTGACGCAAGGCCGGTGATGATGGAGGGGCCTGGTATGGCGTGCGCGTTTGTTATATGCGCCCAGCTAGCGATCTTGTAAATTCCACTGGAGTATTGCAGTGCAACAGTGTTACCTGGAGTGAAGCTTAGCATAGAAGAGAGATGGGGTGAACCAGAAGAGCCTCACCTATGTCGGCGAACTTGCGATCCTCAAAAATCAAGAATTCGTGCTTGTTGCTGAGCGTCTGCAACTCCTCGATGACGGATAGGTCGTAGTCCTCCAGGATGTCAACGTGGGTCTTATCGTCAGAACCGTGAGCGGCGGTTTGGTGAGGAAAGAAAGAGCGACATACCTTTATGAGACAGACATAAGGTCCAACGGCGTCGATGATGGCGAAGAAGTCTTTCTTCCGAGTGACATCGACGCTGACGGAGAGGTTGGATTTCTTCTTTGCCATGAGATACAGCAGGGCTCGCGCAGCAGGATTGTGGTGTTTCTGAGCGCGATCTTCATAGCTGCGTAGATGAAGCGATGACCGACGTGACATAGCAGGCTCAGGTAAAGGAGGCTGAGACTGAATTGGGGACCTTGATGTCGGCCTCCATCCGTGAACGCGAGGATGACGACGGCGAGGCTAGATCCTCGAAACGCACCAAGACAGCCGAGTCCGACGTCGTCGATAACGCATCGAACGAACCAGAATCCATCCTTCCACCCAGTCATGTCCTCCTGGGTCTCAGCGTACCCGAGACCACGTCCAATGGACTTCGCCAGCTGCTGGAGTGCGACGTCGGAATCTCTGAATACATTAGTCGCGATCTTCCTCCAATACACGGCATCATCAAGCAGCGGTGAGTGACTCTCCCTGCGCTACTGTGTCAATGCTCACGCTGGCCATAGGTTCACAGACTTTCTGGTCAACGAAGTTGACTTGGACCATCAGGTAGTGCACATCAAGTCGCTTGGATTACCGGGGCCAAAGAAAGAGAAGGCGGCTGAAGACACTACCGACGTTCAGGATGGTGACACCTACGAGCAGGCAGGGTCGTCGCAAACACGTCAGTCAGACGACACAGTTACACCAAACCTCGGCGAAGAGCATGGGAATCAGGCGGACGCAGACGCGGACGCCGTCACATGGGACGATACATTCGAATCGTCGTTGTCACCCTTCCTCTCTGAGGTATCAATTGCCGAGCTCAGAAAAATGTACCTCGAAGGTTTTGAACCTCCCCGAGTCAGCGATAGCGGTTGGGCAGGCAGGGTGCCGAACAAGTCAGAAGACGTCGACATGGCCGAACGAGATGCCCTCCACCGAGACAATGAGGCCCAGTCCGACGCAAAACGGGGCAAGTCTCAAAATGCTCGTGAAGCAAGGGGGAGACAAAGAGTTCGTGGTGGTCGTTCAAAAGCCAGCGAACAGGAGGACCACCGGAAGGTCCTCAGCGAAGTGTGTTATCTAGCAGGGCAGTTTGGTCACTTCTCACACGAAAGGTGTAGCCTATCAGCTCGAAAGCTACACGCACGGCTCTTCATCAGGTAGTACGAAAGCTATTCAAGGGTAAACTTGAAAGTGAAACGGACATATCCGCCCCAGCTGGCGAGGAAGGCTCCCGAATCACCATCAAGTGGTCAAGAAGGGGAAGCGGCCGTGGAGGCACCAGAGGTAACGATCAAAAGCCTTCGTATAAACGATCTGACCCGTTTACTAGCTCGAGGGGAACGACCGCAGCGCGGGGATTATCCACCCTACATCCACTTCACGTTACAAAAGACAAACCGCGACACACAGGACGCGCTCGCGTACCTATCCCGCACATTGCATGTCAACGTCAAGGACCTCTCTGTAGCTGGTACGAAGGATAAAAGGGGCGTCACAGTGCAACGTGTATCATTGCGACGTGGCAACAAAAGCGTCGAGGATGTGTGGAAAGCCGCCAATCAAATCGGTCGGCGCTCAGTTCACGAGGCGGCTACTCAAAGGGGAGAACGTGGCGTTCGCATCGCGGACTTGAACTATCGCAAAGCCAGCCTAGAGCTTGGTATGCTCAAAGGTAACAAGTTCGTGATCACCCTACGGTTAGCAACTTTCCGTTCCTTATGGTGGTCTCGAGCCTGATGCAGTCCATTCTTAGGAATGTACAAACTGATTCAATGGACACCCTTGATTCAGCCATGAATAGCATAAAACAAGATGGATTTATCAACTATTATGGTATTGTACCGCAGCGCAATACTTTCAATGCAAATCCTAACCACCTACAGGCATGCAACGATTTGGTACAGCTGCAGTCCCTACACATACTATTGGCTTAGCTTTTCTCCGATCTGATTGGCACAAGGCTATTTCCTTGATCCTTCAGGTACGGCCTGGCGAACATCCGGATGTCGTCGCAGCCCGTGAAGCTTGGCTAGTCGATCACAATCTGGACCGCGCTCTTGCCCTCATGCCTCGTCGCGTTGTTGCGGAGAGGTGCATATTAGAAAGCTACAAGAAGCAGGGTGGTGAGACCAGAAACGCTATGGGCACTCTCTCGACCGTGAGTCGCACTATCGTTTCATAATGAATGGGAAAACCAAGCGGTGCAATGCACAAGATCCCGCGCAATCTTAGGTTGATGTACATACATGCATACCAGTCATATGTGTGGAACGCCGTCGTATCGGAACGCATCCGCATGCATGGTGCGGACAAGGCGGTCCCCGGGGATTTAGTATTCGAAGAAGAATTAACAGGCAAAGCGGCACTGACTGACTCACTCGACGCAGATATGGATCAACCCATGGCGACCGATGAGCACGGTGCATTCTTCCAGCTACTCGCCTCATTGACTGGGTCTAATCTATCTTCAAAGGAGGGAGCGATAGCGCTCCACGAAAAGCTCGTAAAGTGCCATGGGTTCCACCCAAAGTGAAAATTCTTACTGCAGAAGATGCCCACAAATACTCGATCTTTGATGTGATCATGCCACTGCCCGGGAGAGAGGTAGAATACCCCGGTGGCCCACTTGGAGAACGGTATCGTGAATTCTTGAAAAGAGATGGCCTGGATCCCGATAATTTTATTCGTAAGCAAAAGTGAGGAGTTTTGCATGTACCCTGTGCTTGAATAACGGCCATTCAGGGAGTACACCCTCAACGGATCCTACCGAAAGATTCTTCAGCTGCCAAAAAATTTGACATGGTCCGTTCTCCGATATACAGATCCCGATGTCGCGCTGGCGCAGGCGGACGAGGACAAACTGTTGGGCTTTGATCCACCAAGTGTAGCGGAGGGCGACAAGTTCATGGCTTTGCAGATCAACATGACACTTGGGACAGCGGCTTACGCCACCATGGCCCTTCGTGAATTCACCAAAACGGAGACAAGCTCACATTTCCAAACCGAACTTACGCAAGCCTCTGAAGATCAGCAATTCCGGGGTATCGGAATCCCAAGCACTGAGGATGTCAAAGAAGAGGAGATCGCAGGGATAGAAAAGTAGCCGCGGTTATATCTACATAAAATGATCTTCAGCCAGAATCCTTATGTTGTCGTGCAGTGTGCATTGTTGTCTTGTGTCCAGAGCAGAATGTTGAGATGCTGCCAAGAACAAACAATGATTTTTGCGATGACCTGCACCGCTGCGCGTTCTCGAGGCAGTGTCTACCCATAACATTTAATACTCAACCCACTCTCTTTGAGCTTACACCTGCCTCACACAATGGGCAAGATAGAGAAGATCGTTTTCTGGTCTTTAGTACTAGATCTTTTTGGCAAGTCCACTGTTCTGGCGTTCATGGCTTACAATCAACTGACGTGTTCCCGTGGAAGCCTTTACAATCCCACTTCCTCTTTTTCCTCGAATAATCGAATGGTATACGGTGGTAAGTGCACGCCGAGCTGTCCCTGTACATCTGCTGAGATCTTAGCAGAAAGAAGGGTCCGACTCTACCTGCTTGCTATCGCGAACGCTGTCTATCGTTTCATCCATTCGAGCTATATTCTACAAGCCTGGTAATAATCCTCAAAGATGGGACGTGGTGCTTCTAGGCAAGATCATATTTACCGCTAGCAGGGTCGGCGCTCATTCGCTATATAGGAGGCCTGATGGGCTCGGCCTTTTCGTGTGTATTCTGCTTGGTGTGACAGGGCAGGCTCTAACCGCCACCTTTCAAGAACACTCCAGTTTCTCGTGGCTCCACTGATTGGAGCGCTGTCTGACAAATATGGGCGCAGAAGCGTCCTCCTGGCCACCATGGCAGGGAACATACTCTCTGCACTCGTGTAAGTGGGCTTCCTATCAGTCCAGCACGAATCATACTATCAATTCTCTCGAAGATGGATCAAAGCCACTACGTTTTCTTCTTATATGCTCTCTCGCGTAATCGGGGGACTCAGCGAAGGTAACGTTCAGTTGGCCACGTATGTATCTTTATTTCTCAAGGTGAACTCTGTTGTTTGATCGTGCCCTATTCGACAGTGCAATTCTTTCGGATATCTCCACCCCAGCTGAGCGCTCCAGGGCTCTTGCTCAAATCGGTATCGCGTTTGCGATCTGTTTCTGCATAGGTCCACCTATTGGCGCCTACTTTGCCTCTCAGCCTGTTCCAGCCTCCGTCAAAGCGCTGGGCATCGAGCTCAACATTTACGCTGTGCCGGCCTTGATAACCTTGCTACTTTTGTCTATAGAGACGCTATTCTTGGCAGTGGCGCTACCAGAAACTAGAGGCATGCGACAAAATGGTAGCAGCAATCAGGAGAAACCAAAAGCGAAATTACCAATGAGAACAGTCCAGGAGCGACTGAAACTACTCCAGACCTTGCGTTGGCTTCATTTCTTCTTTTTGGGCATCTTTTCTGGGGTCGAGTTCACCCTGACGTTCCTCACGTTTGATCGTACGTCGTCATCTCGCTTGATTGAGATATGGATATAACTCTCGTTTCTATAGTTTTTGATTGGAGCAACAGTCAGAATGGAGCTCTCATCGGATCCATTGGTATAATTAGTGCTCTACTCCAAGGTGGGTATGTGCGCCGGACAATCAACAAGGTCGGAGAGGGCAAAATGGCGAGGCGTGGGGTGATCAGTTGCGCAGTCGGACTCGTGGCGCTCTCCGTGGTTCCTGTGTACGCTAAGGAACACTCCGCCACCGCAGTCTATCTGTTGCAAATAGCCGCTGTTTGCCTCGCTTTCACATCGGCCACGGTTGTCAGCTCGCTTACGTCATTCGCATCCTTGCAATGCGATGAAGCGGTTGATCAGGACACTGGGAAACCTATGCAATCACATCCGCAGCTATCAAAGGGGGTAGCACTGGGTGTGTTCAGGTCCGCAGGTCAATTAGGACGGGCGATTGGCCCCTTGTTGGGTGCGTGGTTTCATGTTGACGGTCCGTGGTCCCGCTGAGCCTCGTGATCGCTTAGCGTGTGTCTCGTACTGGACGTTTGGTCCGTCAGCAACCTACGGTGTCAGCGCGGTGGCGACGATTATTTTGACAGCCTCGATGAAATCAGTACTGCTGTAGGTACCTGATCGTGGAAATCATCACGGCATTGACGACGACATGTCATTCGACTGGTTTCACATTCAACATAAATAGATGCTGGAGCGGCCCTTGACAAAAATAGACGAGGGTTGTGTTAAAAATATACCCTGGGAGATAACGGCAATGAAGAATTTGTCCAAACAGATCCTATCTACGTTTGTTAGCTGAAGCAATAGAATATACTTGAGTTGTAAGGTATCTGGTCCGGCAAGCAAGCAATGTCCTGCTGTAACGTTGGCTATGAATATGCTGTAGTCTCGACATCGATGAGGGTGTGTGATGGTATTCGGCTCTCCATGCGAGATGTTTGCGAACTCCCCGGGTGAAACAATAGATCAACCTCCCCTGACATTTTGCCCATCCTATCAACATCCGGAGGGTAGCGATTCTTCGCGGAGAAAAATTGCGGGCCGGAATGTGGCGGTGGGCTACGTGGGAGGACATCTGAGGATTGCGACTGGGTAAAGATTGCGGGAAGGAAGAATAATACTCCGCGCGATCGATGCCGTCGGTGACGGGTAGGAGACCGCGAAGGAACATTATTATCTCGCTGATTTGTGAAAAATGCAGCCGCACGACCCTTGATGCGATACATGGTATCAAGGAATGAAGGCGGTCCATGATGCGCCATGGTGGGATAAATGTCGACAGGGGACGAGATCTCAGAAGGGGCAGGAGAATCTGAGCGAACATCGAAAGAAAGCGGGAGAAGGGAGACGTGTTCTTCAAGCTGGGAAATGGTTGAACTTGATGGAGAAGGGGGTTGTGTCGAAGCAGCTGACAGAGGGATGAGAGACCAGCGCATGTCAAGTTGCCAGCGGCCATTGCGTTGAATCCACCTTGGCAGCAGCACATCATATCCACCAATCCTTCGAAGAACATACTTTCTTGAGCTGCTCGGCATCCCAAGGCGGTATATGCCCCACAATAATACCACCAAACCGAACCACATCATGAGCTTGCCCCAGTGACCAAGGAAACCAATAAACTGAGCGTCATCCGCATGCCAGCTGCTGCCATAGAAGTGAACAAAGAATGAATGCGGTGCCTCTCCAGGTTTGGCATTCTTGCCATAGAGCGACTTT
>QFES01007784.1:0-14994 GCA_003316375.1 Tylopilus plumbeoviolaceoides
AGGCTCGTGAGTACAGCACGAAATTGCTCGAGCTCGAGCTTGAGTCGCAGGATAAGCTGGTATTGCAGAGGGAAGACTATGAAAAATATGTTGCAGAGGAAAAGATGAAGCTCGTCCAGGCGTACCGCGAGAGGCTCGAGAGCGAACTCACGTCGCAGACGGAGCTGCTGAACGAACGGTAAGCACACCGACGCATTTTTTCCGTCTCAATTGTGATCTCGGTGTCTTTGTAGCCTGAAGGAAGCCATCATCACGCAGGGCATCGAGCTCCAACGACGATGGATCCGTGAAGTCAAAGTCAAGGTCGAGGAAGAGCGCGGTGGGCGACTGGCTCGTCTTGACGAACTCGCGACGGGACTCAAACGCCTCGAGTGTATCGCACTCGACAACTCGTCCTATCTCGACGAGAACATCCGCATACACGGCATGTGGACCGCGCTGCGCGCCTTGCAAGCCGCGATCGACGCGCCCGAGCGACGGCCCTTCCGCGAGGAGCTCCGTATACTCCGGCACATCGCGGTCGCCAAGGACGACGAGGTGGTGTCGGCTGCGTTGGCGTCACTCGAGCAGTCGGACATCCCCGACGTGGGCGTGGAGCCGCTGGCGGACCTCACGACGTGGTTCACGACGTCGGTCGCACCGCGCGTGTCGAGCGTGGCGCTCGTGCCAGACGAAAACGCGGGCGTGTTGTCGTTCCTTGCGTCGCATTTCTTGTCGTCGTTCCGGTTCCAGAGGCACGGGCTCACGCCTGGGTCAGATGTGTTGAGTGTGCTGTCGCGTGCAGAGTACTACATGAACGAGAAGGACTTGGACAGTGCTGCACGAGAGCTGAATCAACTGACGGATCCTGCCAAGGAACTGCTTCACGATTGGTTAGAGGCTGCCAGGAAGAGGCTAGAGGCACAGCAGGCCTTGGAGGTGAGCGGCCCATCTTCGTCGCCGGTATATGTCGCTGACGAGTGGGCACAGGTGATACAAACCCAAGCGACGCTCGCGTCCTTGCTCGTCGTTTAGATTTATAGATGGCTACTGATACACAGATGCAATCTAGATGGTTTACCATAGCTCATCGATAGACTACATTTGCGCTGCGTTGGCATACAGCGCGCATTCACACATGACCTGAGCGCGGCGGACGACGGTCTGAACGTTGTCCTGGCTGTTCATATTCCCTCTGGACACCTTGACGAGACCAGGAAAGATGGTCGCGCCTACTCTGTCCACCTCGCCAGATTCACTCTTGAGACACCGCCGGACGAGCTCGATCTGCCGGGGATAGAGCTGACTCCCGATCTCGGGGACGAACGAGCGATAAAAAGCATCTGCACCACTGCCGCCGCCCGTAGACGGCGAGCTGTGGAGCATGCGCGAAAAGGCGAATGCGGCGGTGAGAATGGGGGGAATATTGCGTGTGTGATCGCCGAGGTGCTTGAGGAGAGTGGGACACTGCTCTTCCAAGATGCTCACGGAGAGTTCTGGCGAGCACGACTCGACGGCGGCGGAGAGTGTTTGGCGACGCCATACGCTAGCGACGATGGGGTTTCCTGCATGGATCGCACGTCAGATGTGCTCGCGGTGATCCCAGAGCGACGCACTAGAAAAGAGGTGTTCGTGTATGCGGGTGAGCTGTACGTTGGCCTCTGCCGAGTTGGTGACCATGAGGACGTTGACGATCTCTGAGCTGATGAGTTCTGAGAGGGCGTGTCGGAGGATGTTTTGGACCTGGATGGCGGTAGCGCCGTCGGGGGGCAACGTGTCGTAGGACGCGGCGCCGGTGAGATCGGTGAGGGCTGCGAGGTAGATGTCGGAGAGCGATGCGGGGGGTGTGCGGACGACGTCGGCGGCCCAGCGGTTCATGAGTCGCTCGAGCTGCGACGCAGTGTTCTGGTCGCGGTGCACTGTGGGTGAGACCCGTCCATGGGTGCAGGGCGTCGGTGAGACGCACCTTGATGGAGAAATCATCGATGGAGGAGCCGCCCTGTTTGGTTTGGAGCTGGGACGACGGGTCGTGGGTGCCTTCGAGGAGGGCGATGCGCGCGCGGAGGAGGGCGACTTGTTTCTCTTGTTCCTCGAGCTGGCGACGCTGTTCTTCGACTTTTTCGTGGGCGATGCGCTGTGTGGAGGGTTACGACGAGGACTTTTAGAGTGAGCGAGGGACGCACGAAGTTGGTGAGGGCGTAGCGGTATTGCTCGCCGCTGACGATGTCGAGCTGTTCCTGTGGGTAAGCCATGGGAGGAGGACATGATTGGCGCTGGTCACCGGTCGAGAATGGTGTGTGGGTATTGGTGCCGTCACTGCCTCTATAACCGCCTTTTGAAACCTTATTGAAAACGTGTTCGCCCTCCAGCTGTGGATTGCAATCACCTCGACACCAGGTGACCGTTCATTGAAATTACCGTGACCCTCGGCTCACTTGCCAGTGGGTCCTCTCGAGTCTCGTTCTATCTCCGAGTCCCGCATGTCATGCAGGTCATGGTTTCCCTCCGACATCCGAGTCACAAAGACTGAATGCGTGCTAAAGAGGATCAAAGCTACACTAAATCGAACCCGCCTCTAGTACCTAGGGCCCAGACGCCAGTGTTAACGATGAAGAGGCCTAGGCAACCCTAGCCTATTCTTGCTTGGGCGGCTACTCCCTGCGTGCGTCAGTAATACCGGTGCCCACTGGCATCATATGATCCTCGTCTGGATCACATCTTCTGGCTGATCGGTCTGTTTGGCGTACGTGTGTGACGTCCTCGTGAAGTTTGAACACTCACTGATGGGCCTAGCTTCAATAGGTAGAGCGACAGTCGGAACGATACACGGCTACGCCCTTTCAAAATAGGCTGGCCCGTTGATGTTACTGGAAGGGGAGCTCCAAAATGAAGAAGCACCGAAGCAGCTTCCAGCGCTCATCGAATATGTAAGTAGAGCTTCTAGCTCGAGATTGGGAACCCCGTTTTAAAGAAATTTCAGGCTATCACTCCACAACCGTTGGGTCTTGAACTTTTTCGTCTGATAAGAAATTTGATTTTTTTGAAGTGTGGGAAACATTTGCAAATTGGTGTTTAAGCGATATGCGCACTATACATGTGGAGCACATTCAAATGAGACTAGCCTCCTGAGGTTAGTCTGGCGTTCATTGTGTTCGGACTCTTCCGCTTCCTTTCGATTTTAAGGCGACGCCGTAGACACTGCGGTCGAACTCCGACGGCCTAGAAGCGTTGCCTCTTGTCATAATTTGCGCATATTCACGACGATATCATGGATGTTCAGCCCGGTTGGGACGCAGGCAACAAAAGGAAATATAAACTAATACTAGGATATAAAGGCTCGGCTGCCACGACTGAATTCCATTGTCAGGCCGTTGAATACAGCATATAGAACCACTAGGACGCCCTACTAGTACTCAACATGCTTGTCAAGTTCAGGTATTCTCTTCTTGTCTCGCCCGTTCCGCATGACAGTGACCACCGTGTTTATCCTGTAGCGCTCTGAATCTTGTTCTTTCGTCACTTTGGCTTGCCTCCGTCTCTGCGTTGGCGATATTGGCCCCCCCCGGTCGGCACTACTGGCACTCCTGTTCCTCTTATCTTTACTATTACGGAGGGCGACCCCACAACAATCGCACTCTATTTAGTTAAAGGTTACTGGTACGAAGTTTCACGCAACCTGACCGTCGCACCGCAAGTCCTTGTTGACATCCCCAAAGTCGACCCCGGGTACGTCTTTGGCTGCATACGTGGAGCATACTAACTAACGCGACTCGTTACTAGATTGTATGAATTCATAGCGGTGTATGTACTTCTCTTTCTGCCATCCCCTGCGACATTCCTGGTGCCCGATAGCCGCTAACGTTGTAATGGTCCTTCCAGTGACGGCTGGCCTGTTAAGAAGACCTACGCTACAAGCAACTCTATTGCTATCCTGCTTAAAGTTTGAGCATGGATGCGAAACGGAGTGCTCGCAAATCGTAGTTACCCCGATTGCGATTGATCGCAGTAGTGTTCAAGTTGCGTAGATGTGTCTCGCTTGGCTTTAGTGTTGTCAAATTTTATTTTATTTTGCTGTTGTTCATCACTGTCATACTAAAAACGTAATAAGCCTCGGTCTATGGAACAATTGGGGCTACTCTGCATACGACAGTGCAACCTCGCTTCAGGCTCAGACTGCTGTGTACATAGTCGGGTACCATATTGTATGATCTTGGTTCGTCTAGGGAAGGTAAAGCTAAGCATTCTGTACTTTGCATTGGACGAGAATCAAGAAAGGAACAACCAGGTATATTATATGGCAAAGGACAACATGTGAGAATGCGATGAGAGGCCCGGGAATAATACAAAAAACGGAGACCAAAGCGGACGATCGACTATAGTGCACCACAAGAATGAGATAGAGCGAATCATTAGTACCAGTACAACACGCGACACAAACAGGAGGTAGGAAAAGCGACAGATGAGTGATGAATCGAGCGTCCATTATCTTCAGTTCCTCACATCCGTCCTGCCTGTCCAGCGAACTCAGGCCGCGTGGTCAGCACAGGATAGCCCTTCTCCGTTACAGCGAGCTTAACCACCAACCTGTGGCGTTCTTGTACAGGTGTGTCCGACAGCGCGGTCGAAAGACCTCCCATAGACGACGCCACCAGAACATCCACCGGGTTCGTCGGATGGAACGTGGGAAACCTCGGGCTGGCTCGAAATGCGTCACGGAGAATATTAATGTCGTGGTGGTCAACCAGAAATAATAATGCAGGAATGCTCGCTACCACCGTCATGATGGTGACAATCGTGATGACCGCAATCGCTATAGTGTGTGTTTCTGGGGTCAGTTTCCAACCCATTGTCTGCACATCCATGGTGCCATTGTTTTGCATGGTCATATTCATAGGAAGAGGTTGTCCCATGGCGTTGTAGTAGTTGATGGCGGAACCACGTATGTTCTATCGAACGGTATTAACCATGGTCAGATGATAGAACGAAAATATTACAGTTCCCAAATACTCGAAGATTCCTCGCAGGTACTGTTGCTGCTTGACCATTAAACAAGCATACATGACGTGAGTCGCGCATTTGCTTACCAAGAGTATCGCAGTGCCATTAGCAGGAGGATGCGGGATTTCATATAGCAGTGCCACTTCTTGAAGAAGGGTGTCGGCAAGAGCGTTCGAATACGGTCCCTGAGAGAAAAAAAATGCCGCCCAGATATTGTATCCTTCGTACAAGGTCAAGGGCCAGGCATTGCTCGAAAGTGGGGCTTGGTTCCGGACTGTGGTGACGTCCACGAGGCCATTTTGAGTGTACTGGACATCCAAAGTGGTGATCATCGGAGTGATTTGGCAAACAATCGGCAAGTTGGGGTTGGCTCCGAAGTACAGTTCGTTATAGAGCGAACTATTTGGTGACTGCATGACGACCACTGTAGGATGGAGTATTAGCACATACAGGGGAAGCGCTATGAGAGAACGCACGGAAAGACATGTTCGAGGGGCCAGCAAAATCTTGATAAAGGCACACCGAAGTGGCAAAGAGTCCATTCCCGATGAAACTACCATTGTTTATCAAAAGATCCACCTCCCCTGTATCTACAGAAGATATTAGATAAATGACCATCACAACACGGGAGGTACCCACAGGCATTGGCGTTCCCAGAGCAATCTGTACTCCAGGACCAGATTTCGGAAGTGAAATTAGCAGAGCTGTTGGGATTCCCGAAAGTGGCGGCAGCAGTACTGTTCAAAGTGATCCTCGGAGAAGACGTTGCCTTGCAGGATACATTTGCTGTATATCCCTGCTGCGTGAGTGTGTATGACGTGGAAAGTCCCTGGAAAGCCGGCTGTGGAGTGTAAGGATGGGTAAGTTGTCCCGAGATCGGTGCAGGATTCATCCCTCCTTAGGTCTATTGTTAGCTCCTCATTGACGGTCTAAAAAGTTTGGATTCAGACTTGCCCGTTGAGGTATTATATTGACCTATGAAACTAGGGTATCCGGAAGCCAAGTAACTCGATGTGGCCGATCTGCCTGCCTCGGAAAGGTAACCAGTGATATTGGACACTGTTGGAAAGTTGGGATTCACAGCGGTCATGCACAACTCCCCAGCTCACAGTAACCAAGAACATCGGGGGTCAGAGAGTAATTTTGTGTTCCTGGGACGATGTACGGCATATTCAGACGCCCAAGGAGGGTGTAGAAAGCAGGGCTTGTCAAGTCAATGTCCTCCCCGGACACCGGGAAACTTTGGACTACGGTTACGGGCGTCAACAAATTGTTCCATCTACAAAAATGTCAGGGTCAAACATGGTCCCACGTCGTTTCACATACGACGATGTCAAAAGATGAGTCACGGCGACCCATAAAATAGATACGAGTGTCGACCGCAGGAAATGGCGAGGTCGGAGATAGGGAGAGTTTCTGGCGAGCTGAACCCATAGTGACATCAAGGACAAGGGGACGCCACGAGGGAGTCGAAGTAGCAGCGCGACTTCGACGGCGACACTCAAGAGGCTATTCGGCTGGTCGGTCACAGGGTACGATCTATGCAGCATGTGAAAGGGGACCTACGATGATCCAATCATGGCTAACGCCGTGGCGATTATGGTTATCACCATGTTTGCATCGCTCGGGTGTTTGGAGACCAAGTTCGCCACGCTATCTTGAAGTGGGATAACGCCGAGCAGCATACGCCCCACGAAAGTCCATGCAAGACCGCAGAATATCAACTGGGTGGTCATGATTACGACAGATACGACGCCGAGCCAAGGAGAGAAAGGAGGAACAATGTGTTGAGATTCCGCGTCGGGCGTGAGCATGATGGACCAGAAGGAGCGTGCAACTGGAGATCATTGCTACGAGAGAGCGCAAGGTTAAATAGCTAGGATAAGCGAGGGGCATGCCTCACTGTAGCTGGGAGCCATACGAATTAGCTGGAGAATGGGCGCTAAGTTGTGCCGTATATGCAATGAACGCATTAGCAGCGTGTGTGCTTGACGGTTGTACTCGCATCAATGAATCACTTAGTCAGTCACTGAGGTCGTTCAGTTCAAGTCAGAAGCCATAAAAATGCTGCCGCATTCATTCTGGATAAGCTGAGACCTCAGGGACTCTGGGAATATACAGCACAATAACAGTGCTCACCTTGTTCAGGGCTAATGGTTAATTGGCAACAGATGACATGCCTTGCTGGCATGTGCCCCCACTATTTCCGTCCCAGCCTCTCTGCATTATCGTTAAGATTTCACCTTGCGAGCTTCTCATTGTGAAATGAATCGATTCATTGCTGCACGCACGGCGTGCACACTGCGAATGGTGTATTAATTAGACGCCAGTCTTTCTGAGCTGTACTACCGTATCGTGATAAATCAGAAGAGTCCAGATTTGAATGACCCTCCTTCCGTGCTCAGAAAGTCTGCATCATGGCGATTGAAGTACGGCTAGTAGCCACTAGATCCCAGTAGTGTGAGAGCTCGGAGCCCCTAAATCGATGTGAGGGATCAGCCCAGAATAGGATACAGCACACCTTCGCTCACGGAACCTGAGAAGTTGAAGCGAACCAGCTCATGTAGGAGTCCCCGAGGTCTCTGGTTGTTCCGAGTTGTGAAGTTGCTCGAGACCTTGCCAATGCGTCTATGAACCTTAACAAACTCCTGAGCGGGAACCGAACAGCTTCGAATTGACTAAACGGACGTGCTGTATCACAGCCGTGTGGGTTCGGCGTGTATATGGCGCTGACTTCAATCGTAGGTAGACCACTCACCATTGCATGTCGGAACTTCAAGTAGTAGTTACGAGCAATGTTCCGGCTTGGCATTGTGGCGCAGCGTTCCGCTCACGGGTATATACATACCTAGTATCTTTCTTCCTTTGTTGCTGATCGGAAACGTGTGTATGCTGAAGCAACTCGTTGTGCATAGCAGCCTCATGTTCATCGGGTGGTGGTCTAGTGGTTTCCATTGACACGGCTGGGCTGCGTGAATCTGGACCCATGCAAGACAAGAAGGATAATGATCAGGTGGCGGCTGTTTTCGAAAAACCGTCAGAAAACAGCGAAAAGTAGGGCTGCTTTCAGAAATATGCCGTTCGACAGCGACCATGGACAAGAACGATCAGGGTTGCTTTGACGAAACTCCAGTTGAATCTACTGTGTAAGGATGAATCGTCGGTGCCGTGGCGCACCTGCTATTCTAAGCATTTGTCACAATATCCCTGAGGAATGAAGAGACGTGGCGCTTCTTTGGAGCTCAATTGAAAATCGTGGTACTGGCAGTTTGTGAAATTCGGCGTGAGCAGTGATGCAGTGATGCATTGATGGACTATGACGGTTACCAGCGACTCGGAAGGCACGAGCGGAGCCACTTCGAACAAGCGACGTAAGCGAGCGCTCCTTCAAGTTGCTGCTCGTCCTCCCCGCAGCGCTCGTCCTCATTTCAGCGCACCCACCTACCACACCCTGCCTCCATTCTCCATTCTGGCTCCTCGCAGCTCACCCCTGGGGCCCGGAGCGCGCGAGCCCGACCGCCGCGCATACACGCCTGCGAGGTGTTCCCACTCACGACCCTACGGGCCCGTCCCGGGCCGGAGAGCGTTTCGCTTCCGCCCATCCACCCTCTGTCGTCCTCCACCTTCTCTTCTCCCGCCGGCGAGTGGACAGAGCGACGTCCAAAGAGCCAGATTGCTGTCACGGTGCCAGTAGTACCCAACGTTCGCTTGCCATCGACGTCGTTGAAGCGTTGATGCTGCATGGATTCCAACCTGGTCATACATATTGGCCCTTGGCCAATGCTCTTTAGTGCGCTGGAAATGGCTCTGGCATTCAAATCGAGGGTTAACCCAAGGAACTCGTGCGAATTTAAAATTGTGGACTAGTTCAATGGCAGGGCTCAGAGGTGAGTGCTTCCAACCCCACCATCCTTGGCGTGATCATTGGATGCCAGGACTCATGCACATGCTCCAGGCATCAAGGACGAAGCTATGTGCCATAGTATATTGTAACTGGGGGTCTTGACATGCTTTCTCTACATACTCTAACCCATGACATGTGGTATTTCCTTCAGTCCCTCTTTGCATTGATAATGTTCACAAACTCGGGCTTCAAGGATGCACCACCCACAAGGAACCCATCAACGTCCGGTTGCAACGCTGATTCACCGAGAATTTAGGAAAAGAAAGTGCGAGAGTTGAGATTCACCTACAGAGTTCCTTGCAGTTTGCTGCAGTGACAGAGCCCCCATAGATGATCCTCGTCGTTTCCGCGACGCCTTCGGACACCTTCGCCTTCAGGAACTGACGGATCTCGGCGTGGGCTTCTTGCGCCTGCGCAGCAGTGGCAACCTTGCCAGTGCCAATCGCCCAAACTGGCTCGTACGCGATCACGATGTTGCTGCCGTGGGGATTTCGGGTTCGTGATCGTGTTGGGGAACATCGAGGAGGAGGACGTACCTCCAGTAATCCGGCTTGCCGAGGATCTTCACGACGGCCTGCAGCTGTGTGTTGACTACCTCTGTCGTCTTTCCTGCTTCTCTTTCCGCCAGGGTTTCTCCGACGCAAGAATGACATTGAGAGATGCATCAAGAGCTGCCTTTGTCTTGGTTCCGACCGACTCGGAGGTTTCATGGAACAGCGTACGACGTTCCGAGTGGCCTGAATGGTATTCCAGCGTGTGGCTGTATATCAGAAGAGATGGACGTACCAATAATGACGTATGGAATGCCAGCGTCGACGAGCTGCGTGGGGCTAAGAAGGCTTCAGTGACTACGCAAGGAAAAGAACACAACGCAAACCTGATCTCGCCCGTGAAAGCGCCCGACGTCTTGAAGTAACAGTTCTGTGCGGCGAGCTGAATCTCCTTGCGGATGATGCTCCTGAGTGGGATGAGGTACAGGGCAGGGGGTGCAATGACGACCTCTATCACGATTGGTCGCGAGATGATGTGTGGGTGGGACCGAACACGCACCGGTGGATGGATCTAGATCTGCTTGGTTAAGAATATCAATGATGTTCTTCTTCTGCTCCACCGAGCCGGGGTTCATCTTGAAATTGCCTCCAACAAAGAATGTACGCGCCATCGTGTTCTATCTAGGTCGTGGTCGTGGTCAGAGTCGATTGCGACATCGATCTGATATATCCAATTCGGTACCCCGTCGGACTCTTCCGGGAGCGTGATGGCAGCGGAAGATCAAAAGACCAGACAGAGCGTCAAATTGGTGCCTTGTGTCCGCCTATCTTCTTTCTATTCCCCTAGGTGATTTTTTTTTGAAATTTCTCCATATTCCGTTGTCGCTGACAAGGGTCAGACGACGAGCTCCCTAGATTCATCCATCACCTTGGTCCAAAATATGAAGGAAATTTCCAGGACAGGTCGCTTGTGCGGTTCTTCACCTATGACGCCTCTACCTCGTTGAGCATGCATGTAGTCGGCTCTGCATCAGCGACCGGAGAGACGTCGCTCAAGAAAGCCATCAGAGACGGTGTTCTTATAAACGAGGCATCGATTTTATGCAAGTTCGTTACCAGGGATGTCGCCAACTTTCCACCGTTGGATGTCCACCCTCGTTCACAGAGGCAGGACTTGAACAACGTTTCCGTCTCCGGGCCTTTGGTTGCTATTCCGTGTCGCCCCTTGGATCTTACGCTATGGAGTATCGGTGGTGCTCGGCTGGTGCTTTGTCTGGTATCTCTTGCAGAGGTATGTCCTAATGTCGTTGGTTGGTGTGTTCCGTTAAACAGTGATAGACGTCGCACGAGTTATCTCGGACAATCGCCATCCTATGTGATAGTCTTCGTAACAGTTGGCAAAATTCGGAGGATATGGAACGAGTTGGTAAGACCGACGATCCTTGCTCGTGTTCGTCGCTAATGGCTACAGCTGGTTACGATGTTCTTGCTAGTATCCTCTACCAAAAGAGTCGCTTGATCAATATGACGACCTTTGAGATCGTGTTCGAGTTTCTTGGGCTCAACTTTCGGTCTCCAGAGTAAGAGGGATATCGTGCATCTGCGCCTACGTGGCTCATCGTTACTTGTTTCAGTGTCTCTACCATCACGAACACGATTGGATACGCTGCCATTGCCCTCGACTTTGAACTCTGGTCCATGGCGACTCCTGATATTCAACGAGCACATTTGGAGCACTTTGCGTTTCTCTTGCGCGCTAGCCGCTATCGGAAATTCAACGCAAAGGTTCGCCTATCTAAACTCAACATCGTGCGTAGATTGTTATTTGCTTTGCATTCGTCATGGTACCCTGTGGAGACGGTTCCCCATATCGTCAACGCACTGGGTGTTGTCATGCAAGCTTACTTCTCTACAAACGATGCCATCAAACCCGTTGCATCATATATAGCAGCAAATGCTAACTCTGGTACGTGCAGGGTCGTTTCTGGGCTAAAGAGACATTGATATGATGACATTGCAGATGGCGTTTCATTACCTTCGCCTCGTGCTTCCTTCATAGGCGGTGGCAACAACAACGAGAAAGCACAGCTTGTCCTAGGCGCTGTCATATCACTCCTCCGAATCCCGACCTTGTACGTGAAATTTGCGGAAGCTTTGCCGGTTGCACGTATTGCATTACTGTGGCTGGGATCCGAACCATTTCCTGTTCTCGTTTGTCAAATTCTTGCGATTGTCGGTATCAGTTTTAGTATCTCCTCTTCCTTTGGGAAGAAATTCGAACTTGCAAGTGGTTGGCTCGTGTTGAAGAAGGTGTTGCCACCCATATGGGACGATGGCATCCACGAGGCTGCTCTCGATTTACTGTTGCAGCCGACACGACCCGGTGAAACTACTCCAAAGTCGGTCAAGTGTCCCCAGATGCTTTCTGTCGTGTTGCTCGCACTGCGTCAGGGGTTGTTGGCTTATTCAGACACCCAGGTCCAAGGTTGATCCTTTTCTTCCTCTGCTTGGTGTGAATCGCTGACGTTGTTGGATTCAGGACCATCAAAACTTGTTGTCGAACGAATTCTGGGCGACCTGATTGATCTCCATAATTCCCATGGGCCGTTTCGTCAATTATTTAGATCTCAGAGCTCGACCGGGATACTGAGCGAATGTCTCTTGTCCTCACCTGGACACCATGATCCAAAGGTATCCACACAGCTAATGCACCTCGGGTCATTGGTAGCGATGGGGAGCCACGTATCGCCCACTCAGAAGCAGCAGGTAAGCCGCTTTGAGACGTTCTGATTTGAGCACGTTCTGATGTACCATGCAGATGTTAGATATCATCAAACTTGGGTCTCAGCCGTCGAGCCCTGATGCCACGTCCTCTTCCAGCATGCTTGCATCTGTTCAAGAAGAATCATTGCGAAAGACGAGCGCTCGTTTGGAAGAGTGGAGGAACACGATCGTTGCCTCTGAGCGGGAGCGGTATCGGAAAACGAGCATCGACATGTAAGGCGAGGTTCGTCTGTTGCGAACGTATCACTTATCTTGTGGGTCATAGGCGTGAACGACGCCGGCGCATCATGGCAATTAGCGAAAGTGTTTTGGGAGGATGTTCGGAACGCGACGTTTGGTGTCATATAGGTCTTCAGCGGACCTGGAGGCTGGACGAGACGGAAGGCCCACATCGGACGCGGTACACGAGTACCCATGCTATCGATTCTCGCCCTTCACCACCACACTGTGAGTCTGCGACTGTCACTGGTCCGTTACAAGTTCACTCCCAAAGTCGGCGTACAACGTCCCTGCGCTGCCACTGCCTATTCCCACCATCGATACCGCGACGACGACAGCACGTGGTCGTCGATGGCAAAGCCACAACGACGCCACTGGCACCTTTGTGATGGCAGTTACTGGCCCCCCTCGTGACGGAGGATGACGACACGGCCATGACGTCGGTGAGGACTTGCTTTGACACGCACCATGCCCCTTCCTTTGTCCCCTCGCCTGGCTCGCTGGGCACACTGGGGACACATCTGGACGGTGTTTATCATCGCCCCGTTGTGCTTTCAGGGTTGGAGTCATTGACTTGCCCGACCCACGGGATGTCGGATACGGGGGCCGGTACTACCCAGGCATAAGTATGCTAAGGGCAGGCCGCCCAGAGATAGTCTACCCTTATATACAGTACACACCATCCTGTTTAGTTCAGCAATGTTATGGTTGTCTTCATCATTGCATTGGACGAGAATCAAAAAGGGACAACCAGGTATATTATATGACAAAGAACAACATGTGAGAACGCGATGAGAGAGACCCGGGGATACAAAAAACGGAGACTAAAGTGGACGATCGACTACTAGTGCACTACGAGAAAGAGATAGAGGGAATCATTAGTACCGCTGGCACACACGTGACACAAGCAGGAGGTAGGAAAAGCGACAGATGAGTGATGAATCGAGTGTCCATTATCTTCAGTTCCTCACCTCCATCCTGCCTGTCTAGCGAGCTCAGGCCACATGGGTCAGCACAGGATGGCCCTTCTCCGTTACAGCGAGCTTAACCACCAAATTGTGGCGTTCCTGTACAGGCGTGTCCGACAGCGCGGTCGAAAGACCTCCCATAGACGATGCCATCAGAACATCCACCAAGTTCGTCGGATTGAACGTAGGAAACCTGGCTCGAAATGCGTTACGGAGAATTTCGTGGTGGTCAACCAGAAATAAGAGTGCGGGAATGCTGGATACCACCGTCATGATGGTGACAATCGTGATGACCGCAATCGCTATAGTGTGTGTTTGTGGGTTCAGTTTCCAACCCATTGTCTGCACATTCATGGTGCCATTGTTTTGCACGGTCATATTCATAGGAAGAAGTTGTCCCGCGGTGTTGTAGTAGCTGATGACGGAACCACGTATGTTCTATCGAACGGCATTAACCATGGTCAGATGATATAATGAAAGTATTACAGTTCCCAAATACTCGAAGATTCCTCGCAGGTACTGTTGCTGCTTGACCATTAAACAAGCATGCATGACGTGAGTCGCGCATTTGCTTACCAAGAGTATCGCGGTGCCATTAGCAGGAGGATGCGGGATTTCATATAGCAGTGCCACTTCTTGAAGAAGGGTGTCGGCAAGGGCGTTCGAATACGGTCCCTGAGAGAAAAAAAATGCCGCCCAGATATTGTATCCTTCGTACCAGGTCAAGGGCCAGGCATTGCTCGAAAGCGGGGCTTGGTTCCGGAGTTTGGTGACGTTCACGAGACCATCTTGAGTGTACTGGACATCCAAAGTGGTGATCATCGGAGTGATTTGGCAGACAATCGGCAGATCAGGATTGGCTCCGAAGTACAGTTCGTTATAGAGCGAACTATTTGGTGACTGCATGACGACCACTGTAGGATGGAGTATTAGCCCGTACAGGGCAAGCGCTATGAGAGAACGCACGGAAAGACATGTTCAAGGGGCCAGCAAAATCTTGGTAAAGGCACACCGAAGTGGCAAAGAGTCCATTCCCGATGAAACTACCATTGTTCATCAAAAGATTCACCTCCCCTGTATCTACAGAAGATATTAGATAAATGACCATTACAACACGGGAGGTACCCACAGGCATTGACGTTCCCAGAGCAATCCGTACTCCAGGACCAGATTTCGGAAGTGAAATTAGCAGAGCTGTTGGGATTCCCGAAAGCGGCTGCAGCGGTACTGTTCAAAGTGATCCTCGGAGAAGACGTTGCCTTGCAGGATACATTTGCTGTATATCCCTGCTGCGTGAGTGTGTATGACGTGGAAAGTCCCTGGAAAGCCGGCTGTGGAGTGTAAGGATGGGTAAGTTGTTCCAAGATCGGTGCAGGATTCATCCCTCCTTAGGTCAATTGTTAGCTCCTCATTGGCGCTCTAAAAAGTTTGGATTCAGACTTGCCCGTTGAGGTATTATATTGACCTATGAAACTAGGGTATCCGGAAGCCAAGTAACTCGATGTGGCCGATCTGCCTGCCTCGGAAAGGTAACCAGTGATATTGGACACTGTTGGAAGGTTAGGTTTCACAGCGGTCACGCACAACTCTCCGGCTCACAGTAACCAAGGACATCGGGGGTTAGAGAGTAATTCTGTGTTCCTGGGACGAT